>JACXGM010008187.1:0-29341 GCA_016801145.1 Umbra pygmaea
GGTTTGTGCAGATGAATGCGCTTGATACAACTTTGTGAAATAATGGTAATTTGCACGAAAAACAAATGTTATTTCAAAAATCACAATATTGTGAAGCCCAACTTCTTTTGGTACATAAAATATACATTTTGTATAATAAAAGTCATTTGCATGGTTTACAATGTATATATCCTACATTTCTGTACCTTGACTGTTCAAATTGTAAAAACTAAATGCAGACTTTTTCTAAATGCACACTTTGTTCTGTCAATAATTATTTAAGTATGAATTTAACTGAATTTTTTTACATCTTGAACATGCTGTCTAGCACTGGGTTGGGAAGAAAAGGTTATCTGAGGTTTCTTTCACATCAGCATAGATTTCAGAAAAGGTCTGTTCACCCTGAGTGAGAGAGCTGACTGATGAAGGAGACAGTCTAATAATTATTTCAAACAATTTAGGAACATAGACAAATTAGAGGTTGTGATGTGTGGACCATATACCACGGCTTAAAGCTGTTGGTAGGCACAAGGCACTGCGAAGTTGGGAATTACCAAAACAAATGCCATGGGAACATAAATCAGATTTCAGCGAATCAGTATTTAGGATTGTTGTCAACTATTTGTCCATAGAATTAAAAAATATGTTTAACATCTAAAATCCTAAAAGTAGTCTAACCATGCTGGATTTACAGCCCTACAGAGTCTAAATCTCAATGCCAAATGGTCCCCAAGTCGCTAAATAGTGCATTCACTTTTACTATACAGGCTACTAATACTGAACGAGCACCCTGTGAATATGCTGCCATTCGGAATGCAAAGTGAATTCATCCAAAACAGGACTGTGGTATGAGGCCACTAGCCTACAACCTGCCAATGTCAACGTACCAGCTGCCAGTCAGAGGAACGGAGAGAGCAAAGAGTCTTCTTCATTGTGGTCTGTCTGTCGTGTATGAATGGAACGTCAAACGTCACCGTCGGTGAATAAAGAACACACCCCTGTCATAAAGTGAAGCAGTCCACCCTGACTCGTGCTTTGCATTCCAAGTGGAAAATTCATGAACCTAGAGCACTACTATTGATCTACAGGGCTGTGGTCAAAGGTAGTGCAATTTATAGTAAATAGGATGCCATTTGGGATGTAGCTACAGCCTTACAGACAGAGCTTTGTTGGGGGTGATAGGAGAGGGCTGCTGTTCTGATGCATATTAGCATGTGATGATAGAGCACTGACTCAAGGCCTGCCTCCCGTAAGACACCCCGCCCCATATTTAGTGCGCTACTTTTTGATTAGTCATAATGGCAGTGGGCCAAATGAAGGGCATAGGGTGCTATTTGGGATTCAGGCTGACTAGGTCAGCTGTAGGAGCGTTGGCGTCACTCCATGCCAGGAGTTATGGGTTTCCCATACATACAGTACATCCTCACTGATTACGTTTATGCATGACTCATGGGTCACTCGTATTCTGTTGATTTTCCCTCTCTACAGTAAATTGCTTTGGTCTGTGGGCTACAGCGTTGTTTGTATGTGTGTATTTGTTTATTTGTGTGTGTTTACTGGTGTGCGTCTGTGCTCATTCCTGCTCATGCCTGCTGGTGTGTGTCCGTGCGTCCCACCGTGACCCTGCATATTATCATATTGTGTTTGGCCACGGTGACTGTGTGGTGTTGTTTGCCTGTTTGTTTTGCCCTCAGCTTGGCCAAGATGGGCTGGGACCAATTCACTTTTTGGCTCAGAGAAGGAACGGCTAAAAACATGACATATTTGTTGAGGTGCTTTTCCAGTGTGGTCTCTGGCAGAGCCAGTCCTGGCTGAGCACCCTGGGGGATGGAGGGATGCCAGGGGGCACAGAGTTCCTGGGCCCAGCCAGGCCTGGTCAACCTCACACAATCTGAAGAACACAAGACCTGCTTACCTTTTCACATTAAAGACCATTGTGTTAGACCAGTGGTGAAAGTCTACTACAAAAGTAATGCCTCAAGATGGTTGACGTTTATATTACAAAATTATTACTTTGAAAAATGATAAGGTAGAGCTTAGGTTTGGGATATTGCTTTGGCAAACTCCCATGGGCAGTGTCTGTATTACCGGTATACAAACTCTGACAACAGCATATGTACACAGAAGTTATATGAAGCAACTGAAAAAATAATGCAAGATTTACTTCTGCATTTCAGAGATGATAGCATTGATAGAGTTAACACGACTACTTAACGACTGCTTTGCACTGGAATTAAACCTGCTGTAGCTGGTGGTCCACCCTTATGTTCCATCGACAACTTGTTAGCAAGATGACAGACTATTCAGGATGAAAGTGCTCTTCATTTCCACAGGGTTGGCTTGGTTACTTTTCAAATGTAATCAGATTACAGGACTCAGATTACACAAAGAAATGTAGATGGGTAACTAGTAATTGTAACGGATTACATTTAAAAGTAACCTACCCAACCCTGCAATTCCACTATCGGTCCGTACTGTCGTATCTATCGACTGTGGACTTCTGAGGACTGGTACAAACCTTCCCTAACTTTGAATGTTGCGGTCTATGCATTAGGACGCTATAAAGTTATGAGTTGGAAGTCGGCACAGACATTATCTATGGGCTTGTAAGTCGGCAGAGACATTATCTATGGGCTTGTAAACCACGGGGGGGAGGGGGATCTAGATGAGTGGAGCTACTCAGAGGGGGATGTTGTTTCTGGAGCACCTTTTCACCAATGAGAGTAGGCGTTCCTCCAAAACAATTATTTTGTAACTCTACGTCAACTTAACAGAATTTGGGATGTGATTTAACTTGATGAACACGGAAGTAAAACAAACACTTGAATGAATCTGGCAGTCCTGGCTGCCTCAGTGTTTCCAAGCCACTGTTGTTTGTGTCAGATACTAACATCCCAATCAGATTGCAGATCCATAAACACAGCCTGGTTGAAGACTCAGCCAGAAACAGTAGGTCTTTGCCCCAAACGGATCACTAAAAATCACAACCCAATGAGAGCCAGAGAACATCATCACTCTCCAGATTAGCCATATATTTAAGTAAAGCATATGGATAAATGTTGGGTCTAGGTGGGTGGTGAATGTTTGCTACCATGGCACAAAAATGATAACCCTTTCCAGATTTGTTTATGACCACTACATGTTTTAGAAAAATGACTTTGTTTTCTGCAGGAGTAATATCTAGTCTTACACTGAAGTTTGTGTTATTCAGTCAGCGATGGAAAGGTGCTGGGTATTTCCGTATGTACTCTACTTGGCATCCACAGGCTTTAATGAAACAACATTCTTCAGGGGCCAGTCAGTCAGATTGTATCAAATGTAAATCTACATCCTAAATCATCCCCTTCTCCTTCCAATATAGGGAATAGGGAGCCATTTGGGATGTGGTCTTGGGATTGTTTAGTGTTTCCAACCTCAGTCAATGTACTGTAAGTTAACTGTGTTCCTCCTCCAGCTATGCCTCATAACGTAACCACAAGATAATTACACAAGACACTGAGGTGTTTACATTGCGTTTTCACCATATGTAGCTATTGGCCCCTTCAGTTGAGTAGCCACAATCGCAACTCTCACAGTGGACATTAGATTCCATCAGTAGCCTGATATCACGTTACACGTCCTGCTGGTTCACGCTTCACTTCCCTTGTTTTTCTGTTTTCTCAGTCTTACGTTAAAGATACAGTGGTGTTCTGTGACACAGCAGAGTGAACAGTACACCTTTGGAGCCCCCCTACTGTACAGTAACTACACAATTTAAGTATGTACAGTAAATCTGATTGCTGAGATGATTTGATCCACCTGGAGGTGTGTGTATTGTGTGTGTGTGTGTAGTTTGTGTGTGTCTGTGTGCATGCTTGTGTTTGAGCAAACTCATAAACCAAACAGATTTGATATAGAGATAACAAAAAGAACTACAAGAGTTGTGAAAGTATTTGGTGGAATTCCTTACCTACCTCAATGAATTATATTATTCCTGAACGGTCATGTTACAGGACCCTAAATATTGCAACATTTTTAGACCAGAGACTATAAGCATTAAGGTGCTATTTGGGATGTAATCCATTGTGTTATTTGTTGTAGAGTGTTAGATGGTTCAATCTCAGAGCCAACAAGGTAAAAAACTTGGTTGTTGTTGTCCTTTTGCACAAGTCTCCAAATGCAAATTGTTCATGTAAGTTGCTCTGCACAAGATCATTTCTTTACAAAAATTACAGGACTATGGGGGAATAACAGAAATTACAGGACTATGGGGGAATAACAAAAATTACAGGACTATGGGGGAATAACAAAAATTTGTTTCATCTGTGAAACCCGATTCTGACAAAATACCATCCCCCTCAATTTTTATCCCGTCTCTCATTCAAATGTACAGAGCAAACCAGGTGTAACCCCACATTCACTATAACCTCCAATACGCAGAGCAGAATGAAGGCTATTTCTACGAAAGTGAAGGTTAAATATGAATTATTTGTTGACTTCAGTTATCAGCAGTTGGCAGAACCTGTCCACTTAGCCAGCTGATCCCTATTCCAGAGAAGCATACTTGGCTTCACACACGCACACACATTCTCTCTTACTCTCTACCCCCCCCCCCCCCCCCCCCCCCCCCCACACACACACACTCAAGATCACACTCACACACTGTGTAGTTAATAGAAGCACTAAATCTCAATTAACGTGAAGAAAAACGTTATGTGGCTTCTACCCTGATTTATCTCACCTAAGCCTGCATCCTAAATGGTGCAATATTGCCTAGATAGTGTGTTACATAATAGGTCGCTGATGAATTGAAGGAGAAGCGCAAGACGTCCATCAGACAATTCCTCCATTTCCCCCTTTCTTGCTGTGAAGGTATAAGTGTGTGATGAATTAAATATTTCTGTTACAGCTTTATAAAATTTGGTTTCAAATTTGAATAGTATTGAATGAGAAATTGACCTGTGTGTTATTGGTTTTAAAGGTGTTATTTGTAGAATTTGCGTAGAGTTTCGTCGACTGAAAACAAAACTATGTTCTGAGTGACACAGCTTCCAAAAGCTTTACAACGTTTATTTCAAGATATTTAGAAAATCACCAAGAAGCTGTGTAGTTGGGACAACGATTTCCTACACTCTGCAGGGCATATTTTGCCATTTGAACAGGAATCTCACAGAGGATGTGATGAGATGTGCTTCCACAGTGTTTTTCAATGGGCGCACACCAGTCCAAATGTAATCAAATGTACACATTGGTTTTTCTTTAAGAAAAAAAATAAATGTGTATATTTTATTATTTTGTTATTTGACAGGAGCAGAACCCAGCGACAGGATTCAGATGTGCAATGGCATTTGACCCCACTGCAAGGTGGAACATTTTCCCTCCCTTTTCAACAAGACAAATAACAGAAAATGAGGCACCAACCACCTTGTCCTCTAATCTACCCTGGGCTAGGTGAGCCTTGCTCCCTTCTACCTTGCCTTGATGTAATTCCCTGTTTATATCTATAACTGCTGAATGTCTGTGGGATATGTTGACCTTTTGTTCTGACCTGGTCACATTCTACAAGCTTGGGAGACATTGTTCTCATACTCTCTCTCTCTCATACTGTCTCTCTCTCATACTGTCTCTCTCTCTGTCTGTCGTTCATCCTACTCTGCCACTTCTACATGCAGGTGTGTGATGCACTATTTCCGTTCTCCTCCAGGCTGTGCAGGGACAAAGCCAACATTGGATCCAAAACCCCCAGCTTCCAAGCAACATTCAAGAGGAAGAAGATGTACAGCTGTTATCTCTGTGACCTTTGACCTCTGTCCTCTTTAGGTTGTGCCTCATGGTCTAATCGCACAGAGCATTGCGCTCCTCTCTGTTCATGGATCTCTCTCCCTCTCTTTTGTATTCCATCTCACAATCTTTCTCTCTCATTCTCGCCCTGTCGATTCGGCCAGTTTGCTCTTCTTCTGACATCTCGATCCCAAATTCCACCCTATTTCCTAAATAGAATAGTCCTTTGACCAGAGTTTTTATTGAATAGAGAGCCATTTGGAGTGGAGCGTGTGGACATTTAACTAGACACAAGCGAACTGGCTGGAATGTGTGTGGGAGGGGACAGCAGGCAGCACACGGTACCTGACTCACCCCCCCCCCCCTCACACAACATCTGTTTAACCTGCTCAGTTCACTGCTGCTTCTGGTGTTGAACAGAAATACAAGGAGATCCAAGTGACTGATGTTTGCAATTTCACTCGCTCAATGACTCATACTACTAACCTCTGTAATTAGCCAAGTACTTGTTATTCATCTCATTTTGTATTTAATCTTATGTTACCATTTCTATCTTATGTTGTCTTACTTTGTTTTACCTCCATATGCACTTTTGGAAAAAGCCAGAGTAAGTAAATGTCACTATCAGCCTACACTTGTTGTTAACAAAGCAGACCACCTGGTCATGTTGTTTTTTGGTCTGTAGTCAATTGTCTATTAAGCCGAGTGACATTAACATTGTCTCAAGAGAATCGGACTCTTTTCCCGCAAACAACACAATAATCTTCTGACAAACATGCATCGCCTATCTGACGTCAGCACCCCTGATCAAAACCTCTCCTTGTTGTGGATGTGACGAATGCCAACTTGAATCATTTGACCATAGAAGGTAAATGACTGTATAATTTCTACCTACTAGAAGATTACTGGCGCCACTGTCTCCCTGATCCTTTCAAGGTATCTTCTTGAGATAATTTCTTTTAAAGGAGTTTCCTAGACATTTAGTTTTAATCATCCATGCTTGATCTTCAGGGTTATAAGCTGGGTATCTGTGTAGGCACCAACAACTCATAAACACTCAACTAATGGATTGTTAGGAACACCATACTAATACTGTGTTTGACCCCCTTTCGCATTCAGAACTGCCTTAATTCTATGTGGCATTGATTCAACAAGGTGCTGAAAGCATTCTTTAGAAATGTTGGCCCATATTGATAGGATAGCATCTTGCAGTTGATGGAGATTTGTGGGAGGCACATCCAGGGCACGAAGCTCCCGTTCCACCACATCCCAAAGATGCTCTATTGGGTTGAGATCTGGTGACTGGGGGGCCATTTTAGTACAGTGAACTCATTGTCATGTTCAAGAAACCAATTTGAAATGATTCGAGCTTTGTGACATGGTGCATTATCCTGCTGGAAGTAGCCATCAGAGGATGGGTACATGGTGGCCATAAAGGGATGGGCATGGTCAGAAACAATGTTCAGGTAGGCTGTGGCATTTAAACGATGCCCAATTGGCACGAAGGGGCCTAAAGTGTGCGAAGAAAACATCCCCCACACCATTACACCACCACCGCCAGCCTGCACAGTGGTAACAAGGCATGATGGATCCATGTTGTCATTCTGTTTACGCCAAATTCTGACTCTACCATCTGAATGTCTCAACAGAAATCGAGACTCATCACACCAGGCAACATTTTTCCAGTCTTCAACTGTCCAATTTTGGTGAGCTCTTGCAAATTGTAGCCTCTTTTTCCTATTTGTAGTGGAGATGAGTGGTACCCGGTCGGGTCTTCTGCTGTTGTAGCCGATCCGCCTCAAGGTTGTGCGTGTTGTGGCTTCACAAATGCTTTGCTGCATACCTCGGTTGTAACGACTGGTTATTTCAGTCAAATTTGCTCTTCTAGCAGCTTGAAGCAGTCGGCCCATTCTCCTCTGACCTCTAGCATCAACAAGGCATTTTCGCCCACAGGACTGCCGCATAGTGGATGGTTTTCCCTTTTCACACCATTCTTTGTAAACCCTAGAAATGGTTGTGCGTGAAAATCCCAGTAACTGAGCAGATTGTGAAATACTCAGATCGGCTTGTCTAGCACCAACAACCATGCCACACTAAAAATTGCTTAAATCACCTTTCTTTCCCATTCTGACATTCAGTTTGGAGTTCAGGAGATTGTTTTGACCAGGACCACACCCCTAAATGCATTGAAGCAACTGCCATGTGATTGGTTGAGTAGATAATTGCATTAATGAGAAATTGAATGGGTATTCCTAATAATCCTTTAGGTGAGTGTATGGCTTCTTAAAATAAACTTGATGTTATTGTTGAATAGAAAGAAAAAATATATTTGGGGATGAGTGTGCAATGTACAGTTGTGCTCAACATTTGCATACCCCTGGAGAAATGGTAATAGATGTAACATTTGTAAAGAAAACATACGTTTTTTTAATTCAATAAACTGTAAATCATAACAGAATGGCATAATCATAAAACAAAACTTGGCAATAAAGAAAATAATGTAATTACCCCTTAAAAAGTGTCTGCATACCCTCAGTTCTCAATAAAGCAGTCGTTTGTGATATCTATGAGGCCCTGAATTCTTGCATGTGGTATAGCTGGCCATTTGTCTTAGCAAAATGCCTCCAGGTCATGCAAATGTCAAAACTGCCATTCTGCAATCAAAACTTAACACTCTGACTTCAAAAGGCCCTCTTCAGATCAATAGTTAACACACATGCACATGAACAATAAACAGTCAAACAGACACAACACACTGGTCAAATTTACTCAAGACACTTCTGTCATTTGTAGTTTTTAAACCGTTTTTATTCCCGAAACCAAGCCTCAGTGATACATTGTACAGGTAGTAAAACAACTCCCATTACAAGTCAGGGATCTCTCCGTCGATTGGGGTCGGGCCACGTCACCTCGTCCTTGCCAGGCAATGGGAAAATATCGCCGGGCGTGGCGTATCCACCAGTGGATTGAGCCCACCTCGATGTCTCCGCATGCCTCCTCCATTGCTTGCAGGAGCTGCACGCGTGCATGTGTAGGCGGTCATAGACCTTCCACCGCCATGCCGAAAATAATTCCCCTATCAGGTTGAGGACCAGGAAATAAGGGGGCAGGTACAGCACCATGAAATGGTTGTGGTTGGTGAATTAGTCCTGGACCAGAGCAGCCCGGTGGAAACTGATATTATCCCAGATGACAACGAACATGGGCTGCCCTGGTTGGTCCTATGTGACCACGGCATGTAGTGCATGCAGAAATGTCAGTATGTGTGCAGTGTTGTAGGGACCCAGGGTGGCATGGTGATGGAGGACCCCCTGACCACTAATGGCTGCACACATCGTGATGTTGCCCCCGCAATGCCCGGCGACATTCTCGATGGCCCTTTGGCCGATGATGTTTCAGTCCCCATGTCTGGTTTTTACCAGAGTCTCTTCCTCTATCTCCTCTCCCTCTTCCCTCCCCGCCTCTTCCTCGTTCTCCTCTCTCCTTCAGCCTCCATATTCACGATTGTCTCACGACAGGTGCTCATACCTGAATTATATATAGTGACTGATTGGTGTTCAGTTACAGGTTAAGTGTTTTATTATGTGTGCGGGAGTGTTGCTAATGTCATGTGTGTTTTAACTATTGAATGGACGTGCTGACTGCAGAGTGTTTCATCATTGACCAAAGTGTGTAACACATGCACAATGTGTGTAGTGTTTTGCACCGTGTGTTACAGAATTGTTTACGGTGCCATGCCGACATTGTGTTTATTCATTTAGTGCCTGAGTGTACCAAATGCATGCAAATGTTACGGTTTCGACGCTTTGTTATATGCATTCACTTTCAGTGTTTTAGCAATAGGGAAAAACTGTAAGGTCAGGAGACTGATGGCCACTCCAGAATCTTCACACTTCTACAGCCATCAGGCAAGTGCAATTTAAATATACTTTTGGTGTACTTACAAACTTTCCAATGCCTTGTTTTATAAATACATAACCTATTTGTACTACTGTAGAAGCTTGGTACCATTCTGGCCATTATTAGTGGGGTTATTTACGAGATACACCCTTGGTTCCATTAGCGCCTGCACTAAGCCATTCGGGTGATAGCGCTAAATTGACCAATGTTATAACAAGAGAAAAAAGATTATGGGGGGTTGTTTGGCTCGAGGTCAAGGTGCAAAGGACCCTAGGGTTAAATTACTCCTCACTTTAAACAAAACCATGCCCTTGGTCACAGTTTAAGTAGCAAGGCACGGTTTGCAATGCATGGACCAATGTGTTATAATGTACTGTCATCTATCGTGACCATCCACCAAGAAGCACAATCAACCTCATGCTTTAGCAAAGTGTCTCTCATACCATCTGTTGGTGTCTTCATGGGAGTGAACTGTGCTTTCTGCCCTGAATGTTCGATGTGAAGGCACACAGGAAAATGCAGGGAAGCAGTGCTCGAAGTGGGGCAGTACTCACCGGTAAGCAGTACCGGCACTTCTACATTTTACTCTTAAGCGTACCGGCACTTTTTCTTGCGTACCACCAGGTAGCCGGTACTCAATCACACAGACAGATAAAGCGTCAGTGTCAGAGAGATTGGTAATGATCCTAACGTTACATACACTACACTACCCAGAGAGCACTACGTGGCTTCAGATCTCTTGACGAATCGCGTAAAGGCAAGCAGTCGTCCCACCCTATTACAAGTTCGCTTCTCCACGGACGCCAGTTCGAAAAAGCTGTATGATGCTGGTCTGATGCATGCGCCTGCCGCCTGACAGTAACAGATTTTTCACTGCTGAAAACCTAGAAACTAAAAGGTTTCTCTAAAAATAAGTGTTTTTTTGTAAGTCGTTATGTTAGCCTGGTTTCAGAAAGGTACTAAGGAATGCGTGTTCCAGAGCCAGACACCGCCAACAGAGGTCCAAGTCCAACAGAAACATCAGGTATGATTCATGGGCTTCAAACTAACGTTAATTAAAACCCTTCACAGTCTCCCGACGTTCGCGATCGGGAACCGTACATGCTTGGTACCGTTGGAAAGATCAAGATCAGACAAAGAGAATGTGTGGTGGCTCATCCCTGTGGGTTAAACAGCCGGAGCTATAGTGCCTGAAAGTTGGTCATGTTATTTAGACGGTAGCCTTTTTTACTAAACACATTACAGACAGGATGTAAAAAAATAGCTGGGATTTCAAAAACGTATAGAAATTTAGTAAGAAATGGGTGCAGCATTTTGATGTTGTTTTGACTTGGTTGTATGGCCTCCAAACTTTGCACACTGGTCCACGAGCCCCGAGGGCTTATTAGCATTTAAACGTCTTATTCATCATGGTTTACAGGCTTTAACACATAAAATGTATGTATGTATGTATGTATGTATGTATGTATGTATGTATGTATGTATGTATGTATGTATGTATGTATGTATGTATGTATGTATGTATGTATGTATGTATGTATGTATGTATGTATGTATGTATGTATGTATGTATGTATGTATGTATGTATGTATGTTTTTAATACATTTAAATATTTAATTAAACAAAATTCAATAACACAACATGTTGGATTTCATTCATCCATGTTGTACCCATGGGTCTGCTGAGTCAAAAACCATAAAGCACTTCACTATAGGTCAAAGTATAACCTTTCTATAAGCCAAAAGATCAACTTTGTGCCAGGCGGACCTAAAACTCCTTAGACCTTGAAGGTTGATGTGAGCGGAACTGCTAGCATTATTGAGGAGTCTGCAGCTACCAACCTTAACGTTACCTTAGTCAATGACACCTCACCAATGTCAAATGTGAAATAATACATTTCGCTACATTGTTATAAATGACAATAAATTGTTGTTGTACCAGCAATATCTCAAAGTTTAGTTTATATCTCAAAATCCGCCGCCTCTGGAAGTCCAATCACACAGATACTACAGTGCCAGGAATGTCACTCAAGGTCGTCAGTCTCTCTGCCAGCTGACGGTTTTCTTTTTCCAGACAGGTGACTGTTTCCTCCAGGGCCACATTCACTATAATCAGATGATGTTGAGTTCAAACCAGCATGATTGTTCCCCAGCCGCTGCACGCACCCCCTTCAAGACGGTAGAAAACGAGGCTAAAGCTGTGTCAATTGCTGTTTTCATCTGGACCGCGAGAGCAGCAGTAATATGCAGAATTAATTCCACTCTGAAGGCCTTCAGGTGGGATTCCAGCTCCACCAGTGAGGCCTGAATCTGCGCCATGACACAAGGCGTTGGCCACGTCAGAAGAGACCACTGTAGCAGGTCATTTTCCCTGTTGAGATGTTTGTCATTTCGTGAAAAAGGTGAGGTAGAAGCTAATAAATAAAAATTGAAGAACCTGTGCTATGGTAGAAGTTTGAATGCAATGCATTTGAATGCTATGTAATGCTCTGCAACTCATAAAAGTTGGCTAAAATGCAGGAGCCTCGTCCACCCTGTTCACATGCTCAAAAAGCCTCTGTTTGGAATTTTAATGTACTTTAATTTTGGACATAATGTACATTTGTTTGGAAATATATTTTTTGGCCATTTTCTTTATTCTCATAAGAATACGCTTAATATTTGTCACATTGTTTTTCTTCTAAGATGATTATACACCTGGTTTCTGTATATTTACATGATTACCATATTGCTATAATAGTATAGTCAGTAAAATTAATTACAATGAGATGGAGGGTCACTGGGAGAGAGCGAAGGAGATGGAGAGGATGATATTTGTAGAAAATGACTTTCAAGTCTCCTTCCTCCTTGCTGTCTCTAGTAAAACATATTTTGGAAAAGGAGGAAGACAAGAAAATAATTCAGAACCTAATGGTCGTCCATTTGTCTCCCCCTCTTGTCTCCACTCTGCATCTGATATTGTTGATGTTGTTTTTCTTTCTTTCTTCCTTGTTTTTCTTTCTTCCTGGAATATGAATAGTGGCTGTGTCATGTAAGAGAGAGGCCATGCCGCCAGGTTTTCTGGGTAGTCTCCTCTGTTTCCTGTCAAATCTCTTATCTCTCACAGAGACCCTCCTGGCATGGTTCCCCTCCTCCCCTCCCCACCCCCTTCTCCACGATGGTCACTGCAATGCATGCTCTGTCCTCAGACTTCTATATCAGTAGATTGGTCCTTTAAAAAAATATAAATAAATACATGTATTCAGTATAGACCATATATATAGGTTTGTAATGTGTACATTCCTATGAAGTGTGTGGCTCCTACTTATTCCCTGGCTGCTCTATGAGCATGTAAGGACGACAGAGGATCAACTAGGTATTGCTCGGTTCCCCTCACGTTCCCAGGCCAAGTCAGCTTTAAGACCTAAAGGGGGTGGGGTGTACTCGGGTGAAAGATTAAGGGCTGGGGGTGTCATGGGCAGGCTTTTACTGGAGGCCCAACCATGAGGTCCTCATTTATTCCCCAAACCATTACTGAGACAGACTGTTTACAATCACAGACAGATTACGTTTACACAGGGATTTGTGTTATTCCATTCTGCTGAAACATGTAAACACCCTGCAACGCATTCCCTGCCCAATCTGCAAATGAATAGTGCCTAGCATGACCAAGGAGGGCTTAGTCTGAGGAACCTGAAAGTGACAGATCTTCTAACCCAGGCTGCAGGAATAACATAGACCTTAAATTCTCTAATTCCTCCATGTAGAACAGAATAACAGTAGCTCAGAGGGTGGCAGTGGCTCCAGTAAAGCCTACCAGCCAGCAGTGAAATGTCTCAAAATCTTTAGCTTTGCATTTCAGTCATTTAGATGTGATCTACAGTGAATTAATTATAATTACTTCTGATGCATTTAGTAGATTACTGAGATAATTAAAAGCTTGGAATTACATTTACATGATGTCGTGATTGGTAGAGACAACTACAATACAATACATGCCATGGGATGTTGGTAAAAACAGTCAGGCACCTTTAACATTATATCTGACGTGTGGCACCTTGTGTAGGGAAATGTTCACTTCATTGCCCTGGGGCAATAAGATTTCATATTTGAACATGGGACATCTGCCAACTTCTGGCCCTCCAAGGCCACTTAGAGCTACACACAGCCTTCCATCCAGCATGGGCTAGCCTTCACAACTTATATACTCATTTAGAACATGTGAACTGAATGTAAACTATATGATGTTATATCTTAAATGTAAAGCCCCAATATACTGTATTGTAATTTGTATGTTCTAAATTGGCAATGTTATTCCAAGCAAAAAAAGTATATTTATTTGTACTTGAAATGTGTTTAATTTATACTAAATATACTTCTAATATATTATTTTGGTATGTATTTTTTGAATATACATTTCAAATATACCTAAATATATTTAATTCATACTTATATTTAAAAAGTGTACTACAAGTATATTACTGTAGTATAATTTAAATCTACTTCTTTTACTTGGGATACCTTGTATGATTGAAGTGAAGGGAAAAAATACAAATAATCCTGCTTATAACTGTGTAGCCAAATGTGGTAAATATGCTACCTAATGCTGTCTAAGAATATAAGGTTTGAAAATTGTTGGTGAAGTTGCTGTGCGCAAATTTACTTTCAGCTGTCAGGCATCTTTTAGTTTATCTGTCAGTACCGTACATGCCAGAATAAATTCAAAACCTATGGAAATAATTATGCAAAATAAAATATATTTTGCTTTAGTTTCACTCTCTCATTTCCATGTCTGTACTGCATTCTTAGCAGTGAACATTGTCTCTAATGGTCAGGGCAATTGGCCAGAGATGAATTAGAAACAAAGAAGCTCTTTTATGCAACTCCACAGAAAATCTTCAATTCAAACATGGCGTCTGTAGAGACCACTGTGCTGCTGTTTCAACATTGAACGAGGAGAGAGACAGCATCCTATAACTCAATCACTGGTCTGAACAAGTACAAACAGTGACAAATGCTCACACAGATATTTACAGAGCATTAAATACTGCAATGCACTTATGGGCATGTGCACACATACTCTTCACTCTTTCACACACAACACACATACTGTACACACACCTGTTCGCACACACATTCACACATACTGTTCACTCTTTCACACACAACACACATATTGTTCACTCTCACACACAACACACATGCTGTACACATACCTGTTCGCACACACATTCACACATACTGTTCACTCTCACACACAACACACATACTGTACACATACCTGTTCGCACACACAACACACATACTGTTCACTCTTTCACACACAACATACATACTGTACACACACCTGTTCGCACACACAACAAACATACTGTTCACTCTTTCACACACAACACACATACTGTAAACATACCTGTTCGCACACACATTCACACATACTGTTCACTCTTTCACACACAACACACATGCTGTAAACATACCTGTTCGCACACACATTCACACATACTGTTCACTCTTTCACACACAACACACATGCTGTAAACATACCTGTTCGCACACACATTCACACATACAACCCCATTCTGGAGAAAACAGGAAGTGGATGAGGGAGGGAGGGCTAGATAGGACAGTTCCCTTGTCTACATTGGGATGGTCTGATCTGGACTTCAGTGTGTGTTTGAGTTGGATTGAGCTGGACTAAACTAATAGCCTCTGATTTCCACTCACCTCCCACTATAATCTCCCAGGCTTCCTCAAGGTCTGGGCTCACAGAAGCTCATGTCCGGAATCACGGTATCTAAAAATAACAAACATACGACCACCATAGATTGGCCTCTAGGATAGCTGAGGAGTTGAGCTTAATTCCTGTGTGTATGTTTGTGTCCATTTTTGTCTCCATTTCCCTTCCACTATCATCCACATTATGTACACAAGTGAGCTTTACTCATTTTAAGAACTTCCCTCAACCCCCACTCCCCAACTGCATGAATTTCCTTCCTGTGTTTAGTGCTGTGTAACATGCAGAAACCAACCCTTTCTGGAAGCAGGAACACTAACGTTACTGTGCTATGAGAATTGACGGTAAATCGTTGAGTAATGTTATACATTTCTGCGGTTTCCGGGTCTGGCCCCTGAGATCAAACAAGTCCATTAATTCACAGAGCTTGGCCTCCCCAGCTGATGTCTATCGAAACATCTCAATGAGCGGACTGTGCCTGTTTGCCCATGGACGCCCTACTGAAACATCCCCCAAACCCTACATCTTCAGGCCAGGGGACGATAAACTGTGCAGCGCTTCCTGTTTTGTCCAAGCCCAGGATGTGTTCAACACAACTGTTGGACACTCCTCAATCCCTGAGTGAAAGTTTGGACTGGATGGAAAGCGTGTGTGTCAGCATATTTGTATGTATCTTCAGAAATTTACTTAAAGGTCAGACACAGCTAATAAGAGGGTAGACGGACATAAGCTAAAATCACTTGGGAAAGCAACAAAATGTTTAACTAGCAGGGCATCATTCACAGTGTTCGCATACCCAGTTTTGGGCCATGAAAGCGTAAGAATAGCAGCCGTATTTCACTCTGTGTGTGCATGTGTTTACAGACGTAGAGAGACAAACAGACCGACAGTCTGACCTTCCACACGCCTAAAGAAACAAGTGGCCAAAAGGGAAGAAAAGGCTGGTTGTTTGAACGATCCAAACACAAAGACTGACTGACTAAATCCTGAATGTGTCTCACTGTTTTAAGGGAAAGAAAATGAGTGTTTGTCCTTTGAAACAGTGCCTTTTGGGATAGGATGCTCTATTTAGGAGGAAGAGGAGGAAGGAGGTCTGGGGTTCCTCTGCGTCCAGACTGGAGCACCCTGCCAAACCATGTTCCGGATGCTGCTGCCACCCCCGCCCAAGATCCTACCGTCAAAGGGACCTATATGGAAAATTACTACATTAATTAAAAGCTCTAAAGGCAGGTGGGAGAAAGGTCAGCCAAGGGTCCCAGAGAGCAGAGAGATGTCGTTCATTCAGAACTTCAGTTTGGTTTGTAGTGTGGGATACACAAACCAATGACTTCACCTCAAATAGTGGCTCAGACTAGTCACCTGTAAACTTGCAATGACAACATTTTACCCAATATTGTAAACATGAAAGGGGAATACACAAAAAACGATTCATATGGATATTTGTTCAGTAAATACAGTTAGGTCCATACATATTGGGTCATAATTATTTCAGCTGTCAACCACAGCATATTGGAGTTGAAACTAAATAATGAATAATACCTGAAAATGCTGACTTTCAGATGTAATTTTGACATATGTATAACCAAAACGTCTGAGCAGTGTAGGAAATACGGCTCTTCCTACAGTATGCAATGAGCACCATAATTCATTGGACAGCATTGTTTTTGTTATTTTGGTTCTGTACTCCGGCACTTTGAATTTGAAATGTTACAATGACAATGAGGTTGAAATTCAGACAGTTTTAATTAGACAAATTTATAAATTATGACAAATTTTGGTAGTTATATTCAGTGGTATAAATCGCATTCATTTCAAAATCCATTATTGCTTTCTAGCTCAAACCTCGAGCCTGAGTCATGTTCAATACGACACATTGTAGCAAAAAAATTACAGTCAATTGCAAGTAAACATTTAACTCTCTGATGAACAGGTCCCTAAGCTATTAGTTCTGTGGCTGGATTACCTTAAACCAGGAGCTCAGATTTAAATAAACATTAGCAAACTAGGCTACAACATCTGAGGTCCCCTCCCAGTGGGTTAGAACAGTTATATGGTGATGGATATGCATGTTTAGATCTCGATTGTCTCGATTTCCGAGACCAATTTCACACAAGAATTTAACAAGGATGCAAATAAGTCAAGATGAGATTCATATTTTGGAGTTCTCTGCAATTGTCACATTGACAGAGCAAAAGGGAAATCATTTTTATTAACCAGACAGGTATTGAATTTCTTTGCCCCGTGATCGACGCAGTTCCGACACACTTGTGAATGTCTGTGGTGTATCTGTAGGCAATGTTGTGCTCGCTACCTCGGACATAACATCTCAGACTAGCCATACTGTATCTTCAAGTTTACACAAAATAATCTACTTACTGTAGTCTTTGAAAAGATAGTGTAAAAACGCATTATGTTTCGTGTTTATAGTGCCAAAAAGAATGACCAACTAACCTCCACCCTACCACAGGCGCCTCATCCCTCAGAGCATCAGAATTACTCCCCAGGCCTGAGGTGTTGGTTGGTTGTTTGGGCCCCAGCAGGAGAGTATCTTCAATGTTGCTCATCAGACTGGTTCCCTTTAATCTGAGCTGTCACTAAACAGGCTGCAGAATACACACATATATTTGATTCCCGTATCAAAAATCCCTAGCAATTCATTTTAAAAGTGCTTTATTGACGAGGGAAACCTGTTTACATTACCATAGGCTGTGAAAGTAATGAACAAACAACAACAATAAACATGCACAAATTAACTAAATAAGACAAGGACACAAACAATCAGACAATAACCAGAAGCATAAACACTTACTGCCCCCCACCTAGCTCAGCCCAGCACCATTAGGATTTAAGTAATCCTGTTTCCATTTTGTTCTAACAGCAGCTCTGCCTTGACAGCGGTAACTAATGCTGAAGTTTAGGCAAGTCATTGTAATTGGTCATGGTTAGGATGTGGTTTAAGTCTCTGGAAGATATGTGATTGGTTAGAGTTAAGCTCAGGGGCAGTGACAGCCCCAGGTCCAGTCCAAGCCCTGTCCCCCAGCCCACCCACTCCGGGCCTGTTTGCCCTCCTTGCTTGCGTTCCTCCTGACGGAGCATAAAACATTGTGCATGTTGTCCCGGCTGGTACCTTAACTCAGCGTGAAGACAGGTGATGTATTTATGTGCTTGTAATAGTTTGACCTGTTGTAAATAAAACTTAAAAAGTCTAGATTTACCACAGACTGAAACACTAAGACTACTGTTTCGTTACGGGCAAAGCACACTCTGTTGGTGTCAATCCATGTCAATTTTACGAGTTGGAAAAGAGGAGAATGAGAATATCTTTTATTTTCTTCTGGGGAGAAAATAACATCTCAGGATTCATTCAAGTTGGGAAATCTCTACAAAATACACCATTTTGGATGTATGTGTTTGTTCTGGTGTGTTCTTTTTCTCCTATTGTTTGTTTTTGCAATGACATAACATATCACCCCCTGCCTCCGCTTTAGTGATAAGATACACACCATGAACACACATAATCATAGCATTTTTAACCTGCTACCAGTAATGTTTAACCAGATCTCTGATGTCTGGTGTTCATTTACAACACATACTGTTAGGACACTCCATGCTCAGCAAGGAAACTTTATTTTATGGTTGGAAATAATTGAATTTTATTGTATTATTTTAACTTTAATAGTTAGTTTAATAACTTTTTATGTACCGTAGAATCCCCTATTATCAACATACCTAGCAGCTGTTTTGAAATACATTTTCTTTTACAGTGTTCTTTGCATCGAACTGTCTATGTTTTGCAATAATGTTGTAAAACATGAGGTAGCTTGATACCGAATATCATTTTTAGGTAGTTCATAAGCTGCATAGCCTAAAAGTATTATTATCAGCAAAATAAAACTATTTTGGGCAATATAACATTTTTTTTGCTGCTACTGTATAAAAAACAAAACAGATGTTGTGCCTCCCCGTGTCATCTTCTTCAAATGTTTGGTGGGGTGGTGTATGGCAGGTATACATGTTTGCATTATTGTCAATTTTTATAAACAATATTCACCAAATAAATTTCATAATTATCTAATTATAATATAATTGTAGATTTATACAATCGAGATATTTAAACACACATTTAAAAATGTTGTGATGAAGTAACCGAAGGTTTTTGGCCAACTTACCGTGGCGGAGTTGGGAATTACTGAATGCTCTGAGAAGGTGTACAGTACTTAGTGACTGTCATGTCGGAAACATGACCTGCACAATGATTTTGAGCTGTTCAGGGGTCTGGAGTGTTCCTTTAAGGAAACATTAATTACATTTCCTCCCATACCTTAATATTCTTTTCAATATAGAAATAGATTGAGTTGTGAAGTGAACATACTTCACATTTAATTTGTAGAGTGATAGACGGAGCCCATTTAATTTGTGCTGGTGGAGAGAGACTGACAGAAGGCCATAGAGAACCTGTGAGAGAGTGAGACTCCCTGTAAGGAGAATGAACACAGACACTGGCTTTGTTTGGCCCAGAAGAGAGACATATAGAGTTAAACACACACTGAAGACAGTGACAGAGCTATAGTTTTCTCTCACTGAAAAGATGCTTTAGAGGATGAGACACTAAAGCCTATTTTGTTTTTATAAATGCCTTAAACATACAACGCACATGTCCTAAATATGTTTTGATCAATATTTTGACTTCCGTTCATTCTTCTGAAAACTGGTTAAACTAATCAAATGTATGTAGAAATAGAAGGAAAACATTTGGTAAAAGAAGAATATAAGGAGAGTAAGGTTATATCTGCAAATTTGTTCACATAATGTACAAGTCCCTACTTTTTGAACAGTTATGTGACTGTCCTAATTTTATACCGTAGTACAACTGATTATAAATAAGTATCTGTGGGATGTATAAATTTTTCATGACATGTATTCATTTTTCATGACTGTATACATAACTTTACGTACAATATTTTTATGGATAACAATGGTTTGTATTGATCTAGATCCTTTTAGCACTAAGTTCAGCTAAAAATAATCTTTCTGCGAGTAACATTTGTTTTAACCAAAATGTCACCAAAAAACCTCTGGTCCTGAGGTCATAAAAAATATTTGAAATTAACAGATACTTTTTCTCGCATGAGTTTTCAGGAATGACAAAAATATAGACAAAAACATGGAGGCCTTTAAGCCGACAGTAACTCATAGATAATACTACATGGAAAGTCACCCACCAGTCAGCGAGGAAACTGAAGTCTTACAACCACACACAGAAACAACCACACACTTTTGTTTTTCTCCAAGAAACAACTACACACTCAAACAACCACACACACAAACAACCACACACTCAAACAACCACACACACAAACAACCACAAACACAAACAACCACAAACACAAACAACCACACACACACTTCCACACTTTTCAAAGCAGTTACAAACAAACCCAAACAAAGGCAGAGAGTGTGAAACTAAGAGACAGACAGGGGGGAGCATGTAGAGGAACTGGCTATGTCTGATCTTTGACCCCTGTGGCTCCCTTTCTACTGTCCAGGTTTGGAGGGCTGGAAGTGACTGGCTACAGACTGTAGGGGATATTGGTTTCAATATGGGTCTCAGTTTTGACCCCGCCACCACCTGCCTACTTCTGCATGCCCCTGAGTGAAGGAGTCAGCTGAACTCATTAAGACGGGACAGGCCCTCCCTTTCTCTCTGTCTCCATCTTTCTCTCCAGACTTTAATAAGAAGGCATTTCCATGGCTGTCAAAGAGCCAGAGAAGGGCCCCTGGAGCAGAGGTCAAGTCTCAGGTTCACACACACGCGGAGGCACCCTGGACATCTTCCCCTCATCTCTTCTGAGAAACATCCAGGAGCAGATAGTTCAGACTGAATCAGGCTCAAAGGTTGTCTCGCGGGTTATTATTTGTGACTGTGAAATTGTAGGTGGTGATATATTTTTTGGTACTTTTAGAAGAGAAATGTGGATGAAGCTGGTGGATAATGGAGTTAAGAGGAGTAAGGAAGGAATGAGTACAGGACAGAAACCATATGGTTCCATTCACACAAACACAAACCTTGTATCTCTCTCAACCAACCTGCCTGTGCCAAAACAAACACAAATTCAACAGATTCAACGTTGGATTTTTATTTATCTGATTGTGAAAACACTAGAATAAACACATTTATTAAACTGTTATTACTTTGATTGGCTTTGTTGAACTATAGTTTGTGTAGATAGTCATCCCATGAGATTGGCTAGCTGGTATCTCCAAGAAGATAGGGATGTTACCTTCAACCTGCATGCAGACAGAAATTATATCCATAACATTTTGACTCTGGGTAAGTATAACAAAAATCTAAATTTTTATGTAGCAGCTGACAAGACGATACATATTTTAGTTGTGGGTGACTGAGATTACACACACACACCAACCTGCTTGCTTGTCTTTCTATTCTTGTGGGGATCGGACGTTTTCCTAAATACATACGGTAATACACTCAGTTCCTCTCAGCTCCACTCAACAGAGGTATGGCAGCCTAGATGTTACACCATTAACCGTGTTGCCGCTTCAAATCCCTGAGATCCCTGCAAAATATGTTATGCCCTAGAGCAAGTAACTAATCACTTAATGCTCTGGATACCTACTAGTAAATTAAAAAAAGGATAATCATATTACGTATGGGAACTCTGAACTTCTCACATTCCTACCAAGGATAACATTCCAGAAACAGGCTTTCAGGAGAAAACTAAAAGACACAGTGTCTGTACACACTGCAACCTTCCTACTACAGGTCAAGTTATTGAGAAACTAGATGACAATCTCCCTCTGAGTATCTGCACGGGACAAGACTTGTTCAAAGGAGTTAGCATGTTAGCAGAACTGGGTTCAAATACAGTTGGACAAGATAGAGTACAGTCAACTGCTGATTGTTTGACTGATTTTAGGTTCTGTTTGAACCCAGGTCTGCGTGCCAGCAGCACTAGTGGTGTCAATAATGTTGTCCATTAGTTTTGCTGGCACTCAGCATGGAGCGTATTAGTGGTGATATGTGCTAATTCCTCTGACTCTTGGCCAGTTTAATTAAGAGTACTGTTGAAAGAGGAAGTCACACTGAGGTGGAAAATGGGATTATAATTCTGGAGGGTAAAAACGGTCCAGAAGTGTTGAGGATTAGGAGAAGGGCTAGTTGACACCCAATAGTGCATGGGGGACACAACTTTCCCACAGGCACAAAGGCACGCATGCGCACACACACACGCACACACACGCACAGTTGTGTACAGCTAACCTCGTGGGGACCAGAAAACATAAAGATCTATGTTACCTAACCTTTAACCCGAAATCTAGCCCTAATCCTGACCTTAGCCTAACCCTTACCTTAAACTAACCCTAACCTTAACCTCACAGTAAACCTAACCTTAACCTCAACAACGTAACATTTATGTCTAAACTTAACCCTAAACCTAACCTGGAATGCCTGAACTTGAAATTACCCTAAATTGAAACCCTAAACCTAATTGTAGCCTTGGCCCTAAACATAACCCTTAAATCAGAAATTGACTTTGTCCTCATGGGGACCGTCAAAAGGTCCAAATATGAGCATTATTGTCAAAGATTACTATCCTTGTGAAGACTTCTGGTCCTTATAAAACATCTGGTCCACACACACACAAACAAACAAACACCTATTTATTCAGCAAAGTCAGACATTTCTCAACCTCAAAAACATACTAGCTCCTAGCCTTTTACAGTAGTAAACATTTTTCAAAACCACCATGTTCACTACTCAAAGACGTCTTAATTCAAGAAACCCTGTTTTCTCAGTTTATTAAAATAACCTTGGTGGCTATAGAGTTCACACGTCAGAGTTCACCCACTGAATCTTAGAAGTCACTCTAAAAATATTAATATTCACTGGCATTAGAGTAAAAGCAACAAGCGTCCGAGTCGCGCTTACCCAGCGACATGCCCGCAGTTCTAAAACAACATGCAAATACACTGTGGAATGCAAACTCCAACGTAATTCAGATCTTTTGATTTGCTGTGATGCCTCGTGAGCATGGTGAACTGAGCTCCGTGGAAAAAGGCCTCCAACAACCCAGATGGTCTGTCTCTCACATTTACTCATATATGACTGATATTACCGGTACTTCTAAAAAGGTTTAATACAGACATTGTCTGATAGAGGGAAGGAGAAAAAAAGAAGGAAAAAGAATGCATATGACAATAATGTTGACTTTGTGATGGCCACAACCCCTATTTTGCCCTACGAGTCTTTATCACCAACACACATCAGGATATCACAGACAGACACACACATACACACACACTGAGAACCATCTGCCCTGGGTTATTGTAGCTAACTCCTCTCTGGGTCTGTTCATTGCCAAAGACAAAGCATTTAACTGTTCTTTAATTTCCCTGATGAACGCTGTACATGCAATCATTTTTCCCCATGGACACATACACTTCCACACAATCATACCTTATTCCATGTATAAACTATGGCCTTGACTCCCTGTAAGCACTGCTGAAACATAACCATTTATTTGACTCAGTACCCCAAACATCACTGTTCATGTAAACGCTGCATGCCTGTGTAAACACGAAACGGAAGAGAGTCTGCCTGAGCCCTATGATTAATCCCATGATAAGTGAATACTATTAAACAAATCAAGGTGTAGTAGCACTGTAGTAGAAATAAACAGAAAAGTACAATTGAATACAGCTTCTTCAAAGGATGTAATTTCTAGACAATTAATTACTTAAACTGCTTTCTGAAGATGAACTATTTTCGAAATGTTGAAATCATGTACATTTTTTGCATTTTTGAGTTTTTAATAAAAGTGTCAAATATTTTCTGGATATATTTCTGTGTTCTGGTCACACAACAGGAATGTTATATTAAATGCAAATGGTGCTGAATGAGAGGGGCTGTGTTATCAGTGGGCCAGCTGTTCTTTAATTCTCACTCACTGCTTCAAGCCACATCCAACTCCAACTCTTTTAACATTTTCAAAGGTTTAAAGGACTATACGAATATGCAAAGCATGCTGGGTATACGTTTAAGTAGAAATCAAAATTCAGGTAAGTCACCAAAAAGCCTAAATTATGGACCATTTGTAAATAAAAAATAAATTTATTTGGTTAAGTTATGGGGGACTGTTAGCAAACTCTCACTAGCGTCTGAACAGGGTCTGGTGGTTTGGATCCCTGCTCTTGTATTATCTGCTATGCAAGTTACTTATTGTATTGTATGGACCAAACACACAGACATGTCTCCACTACATGTAGATCAAGGCCTGTTGTTACCGGCACAAAAAAATACAAGTTATCAAAAGTTAGTCCATTCCGCCCAAACAAAACGATTGGTCTGTGCTCACTGAGGTGTCACTTTCAAAAAAGAAATAGTTCAACATTCTTAATATCCAGGGCGGGTAGAGATGACTTGTCCTTCAGAAAACAGTGGGAGAGAAGTACACAGGCAGTGAAATATTATCTACATTCAAAGTGTCGTTGCACACAGACCTTTGCTTTGTGCCCCATCTGACCAATGCCAAAATATGACACACTCAGTATACCACTGTCATCTCCTTGTCCCTTCCCCAGCCCCACCCATACGCCCAACCGTACCCCCTACCCTCCTGCCTCAGCCCAGAGCCTCACCTCTCTTTTCATCCCAATAAGGTGCCCATTGTGCCGGCTGTGCCGTGAAGTGAATGAGGGGTGTAGCGTTCTGACGTTGGTGGCGAGCGGGTGCAGGGTTTCACTCTGTCTGGGACAGGAAACCAGTGCCTGGTGGTTTCAAACGCTTCAGGTGAATACCACAGATGGGAGAAGGAGCGGCTTTGATGGGGTTATCTGCTGCTCGATTCCTATGACATCTGTCGTCTGTGCCGGCGCATTATTTGGGTGAGGAGACTGTTACAGTGTGACTCCCCCCTCCAGCCCTCTCCCTCTCTTCGGCATCGCCTGGATTTGCCTCACCCTACACAGACCCTGGTCAAATGTAGTGTACTATATAAGGAATAGGGTGCTATTTGGAATTTGGCCACCTTTCACAGCCGTATTACGACCAGCACCCGAACCCCATAAGTTGACGCTTCACAATGCGGTGCTTGACTTTTATTTTCCCTGTCTTTCCTTCTCACACGCTGCTCACTGGAAAATCCTCTTCTCGCAGCACTGCACAAAGCATCTCTTCACCAGGGAGAGAGAGGAAGGAGGAAAGCGAACCGCGGGAGGCGGGAATATGACAGGACGTTCCTCTCAGTGGGTTGCCCGCTGCTCTAGCTGTGTGTGGAGATTCATAATGGAAAGTCATTATAACCCAAACCACACTCAGGGCACCGCTGCCATAATATTTACTGTGCCTGCAAACCCATCGCTTCACGTCCAATTTCACGTCGGTGTCACGCCGATGCCGGGAGGAAAAGGGAACAAGTTCACTTAGTGAAGGGAGCATGGAAATGTGCTGTCGGGTCTGTTGCCATGGCAATACCCTACCAGGTTTCCAACCAGCATGCCAACACCTCCACCCCTTCACTTTACTGCCTAGCCAGACACAAACTTCACACAATCTGATGTGTGTCCCCTGATCCACGCCCCTTCCCCACTGCGAGCCCTTATCAATGACTTCTGAGCATATTTCTCTCTTTATTCACTTCAAAACGCAGGCCACAGATTATCCAATCTGGGATGCCATCTTTTCTGCCACTCATCTACCCCTCACTTTGTCGGCCAGCCCCCGCCATCCTGTCTCTTTCTGTTGTTTTCCTCTGGTGGTCTCGGCTGGGAAAGCGACGGCAGGAGGGAGATGAGTTTCTTCTTTGAAGTACAGCGGCTCCTAAAGAGCGAGAGAGAGAGGCTGTAGTAGAGCGATAGAGCCAGTCATGGCCCCTCAGAGCACACATCAAATAGACAAGTCACCCTGGTGAAAAATGTTTCTCTCTCCACCCTTTTAAACCCAGATCTTTGCTCATATTTTTTTTTACAATCTTTTTAAGCTTGTAATTGAAACCAGGCTGGCTGCGACAGAGTTGGGTTGTTTGGACTAGGGACGTGCTGTTAAGGGAAAGAGGTCAGGAGAGGTTTGAAGGCTCTTCCTTCGTGGGAAGAAAGAGACTGGGTAGAGACCAGGCCCAGTTGGCCTGGAGGGTGAGTGAGGCTTACCTTGCTTGTTTATTTCCTTATATATTCAGATGTTTTCATTGACTGAAGTTTGATCTCAGTAGAACAAGGGACTATAGTCACATGGATTCAAATGAATTCCAAGAAGTTCAAGAATTACTGCAGTTTTATTTTCTTTTACGCTGGGACCAAGCAAAAGTAAATGTGGGCTTTTCCAATTATAACAACACACAACATTCTATAATCGATTTTAGTCATTTGACACTTGTCAAACAGAACTTATTTGACGGGTCAAAGAGTGGTTTTGGACAAAGAATTTAAACCATGATCCGTTGGGCTGAATGTCTTAAGTGTGATAGTCATGATAAATACAATGATAGCCATTAATGTAGCTGAGCCAGCAAGTCAAATTTCATAATAAAAAAAGGAATAGGTTTGGAGATAGCCAGTGGATTACACAAAATTGAATAAAGTTAGCTAACTAGCTGTTGTTGAATTAGTTACCATTTGTTTTCACAAATGTTCTCCCTTTCCCGCTGCTGCAATGATAAAATGAACAAAATGTAGTGACAGGCAGTCACGCTTATATTCACAAATTTTGGAGAAGTACGAATAAAAAAATCTATCTGTCTGGTATTAAGCCAAAACTAATGTAAGCTATCATTACTATATTATATATTTTATGATAATTTTTTATGTTACATGTCAAATTCAAAGCTAATTTCATGTGTCACATTGTGTCACTGGGCTTGTTGATTTTGACAAAGAAGTGAACATGGCATGTATAAACATTTAGTCACTTAATAATCAGTAACACCTTCTTTGGTTGATATAATTCCTCCCGAACATCGAAGGTCATCAGTTTTTACAAAGGTCTTCTGTTTCTTTACAGGAAAGAGATTAAGGCAGAGCCTGTACAGAGATAGAAAGAGACAGAGAGATAATGTGTGAGAGAGAAAGAAATAGGGAGAGCATGGAACATACCGAATAGATAAACATCATGTAGATCAGAGAAGATCAAATATTGGAGCAAATAAACAGCACACTCATCCTACAAGTAAACCTTTCAGGCAGGACGTTTTATAAGAACATTCTACAAGAAACTGACATTGCTCCACGTACATCCAATGTATCTTTAAGTGGTTGGTGAGTAAACAGAGCCAAACTAGCCTTGAGCCTTTGTTTGTACCGACCCTTAAAACATGACGTTTATTGGCCTGGTGTTGCTTTTCATTGGGGCTTTAAAGTCCATTAGGCTCTTAAGATGCTCTTTTATATGAGTTTGTGTGTTTATCCAACTATGCTGACTGTCTGAGACATGGGGGTTGGAGGGGCGAGGAGTGAAGTGTAGAATGGGGAATGGATAGATGGATGGATGGATGTTGGATAGATGGATGGATGTGTGTGTGGATAGATGGATGGATGTGGGTGGATGGATGGATGGATGTGGGTAGATGGATGGATAGATATGGATGGATGGATGGATGTGTGTGGATAGATGGATGTGGGTGGATAAATGGATGGATGTGGGTGGATGGATGTGGGTGGATGGATGGATGTGTGTGGATGGATGGATGTGGGTGGATGGATGTGGGTGGATGGATGGATGTGTGTGGATGGATGGATGTGGGTGGATGGATGGATGGATAGATGGATAGATGTGGGTGGATGGATGCATAGATGGATAGATGGATGGATGAAACGATGGATGGATGTAGATTGATGGATGCATAGATGGATGGATGTCAATGGATATATGCATAGATGGATAGATGGATGGATGAAACGATGGATGTATGTAGATGGATGGATGCATAGATGGATAGATGGATGGATGAAACGATGGATGGATGTAGATGGATGGATGCATAGATGGATGGATGTGGATAGTAGGATGATGGATAGATGGATGGATGTGGGTGGATAGGTGGATAGATATGAATGGATAGATGGATGGATGTAGATGGCTGGATGGATAGATGGATGGATGTAGATGGCTGGATGGATGGATAGACGGATGGATGTGGGTGGATAGGTGGATGGATGTGGGTGGATAGATGGATAGATGGATGGATGTGTGTGGGTAGGTAAATGAATGTGGGTGGATAGATGGATGGATAGATGGATGGATGTGGGTGGATGCAGGGCCGTTTCTAGCACCGAGGCTGACACATTCCCCTGGCAACACTATATTATGTCGGCAACACAAACTCAGATTTTTTCCTTTCAGAATAATAGCGCTTTTTTAATTCATTGCAATAATCATTGTGAATTCATTACAAAGCTAGTGAATTGTAACAAAATGCAATTGTATTGGGTGTAAAAAAACTATAAGAGTATGTGATAAAAAAACTTTTCAATAACAATATTTCATTACAAACAGTAACAAGTATGTTGTACACAGAATATTGATTGAATATACAGGTCCTTCTCAAGAAATTAGCATATTGTGATAAAGTTCATTATTTTCCATAATGTAATGATACAAATTAAACTTTCATATATTTTAGATTCATTGCACACCAACTGAAATATTTCAGGTCATTTTTTGTTTTAATACTGATGGTTTTGGCATACAGCTCATGAAAACCCAAAATTTCTATCTCAACGAATTAGCATATTTCATCTGACCAATAAAAGAAGTGTTTGTAATACAAAAAAAGAAAAGAAAAAGTCAACCTTCAAATAATTATGTTCAGTTATGCACTCAATACTTGGTCGGGAATCCTTTTGCAGAAATGACTGCTTCAATGCGGTGTGGCATGGAGGCAATCAGCCTGTGGCACTGCTGAGGTGTGATGGAGGCCCAGGATGCTTCGATAGCGGCCTTAAGCTCATCCAGAGTGTTGGGTCTTGCGTCTC
>JACXGM010008188.1:0-22945 GCA_016801145.1 Umbra pygmaea
TTATCGTGATGATGTGTAACATTCTGAATATGTTTGTGTTTTATTGTGATGGTGTATAACATTCTAAATATGTTTGTGTTTTATTGTGATGTGTGTAACATTCTGAATATGTTTGTGTTTTATCGTGATAGTGTGTAACATTCTGAATATGTTTGTGTTTTATCGTGATGGTGTGTAACATTCTGAATATGTTTGTTTTTTTGTGAGGGTGTGTGATTCCAAATATGTTTGTATTTTATTGTGATGGTGTGTAACATTCTGAATATGTTTTATCGTGATGGTGTGTAACATTCTGAATATGTTTGTGTCAGTGTATAGTTGTACTTGGGGTCTAGATACTGTGTACATGTGCATGTACAGGGAAACGTTGGCCAACTTGTATCCTGTGTGTACACGCTGGTGTAGACATATGTGTGTATGTGTATGCAGCCTATTGTGTGTGCTGCAGGGAGATGGCTGTGTCCCTTTGCCGCCCTGGGGCTTCTGAGCCCATTTCCCGTTGTGCAGTGTGATAAGTTTCCCTGTCAGATCCTCCCAGCACCACTATATTTCTGATAAGCTCTGCTGCTAGTTTTCCCGACCTCTGGCATAGAGATCAATTTGAGATTGATTCGGAATGCCCTGCCGGGCCGAGCTGGGAGATCAATTTGAGATGGATTGTTCATGCCAGGGGGCAAACGACACACTTTCTCCCTCTTGCTTTCTTTACTTCCACCTCACACGCCCTTTCCTCCTCATCTCTCCGTCCTTCTGCTCCATCTTTCTCTCATCCTCTATCACTCTGCTTATTTCTACACTGCTCTACTTGCCCCTTATGTTTTTATTTCTCCCCCTATCTGCTTTCTTTCTTTCAATTGATTCCAGTAGGATATTCCACTTTCTATCTTCCTTCTCCTCTCTCTCTCTCTCTCTTTCTCTCTCTCTCTCTCTCTCTCTCTCTCTCTCTCTCTCTCTCTCTCTCTCTCTCTCTCTCTCTCTCTCTCTCTCTCTCTCTCTCTCTCTCTCTCTCTCTCTTTCTCTCTCTCTCCCTCTCTCTCTCTGTCTTTCCACTCTGTCCTCATTCGCCATGCTCGCTTTCCCAGTGTGTCTTTGTGTCCATGTACCTATGTGTGTCTGTATGTGTGTGTCTGTGTATGTGTCAGTGAGTATGTGTCAGTGTGTGTGTCAGCGCATGTGTGTTTGTATGTGTGTGTCAGGCATACTGGGGTGCAGTAGGAATGACTCCATTAGCTCTAGGCCAGCTCCTGTGGAGTGATAAGCCCAAGGCCACCTCAGATAACTCATCTGGATTGGTAATGTACACATACACACAGACCACAAAGAATACGGATGGATACCCCCTCGGCCCCGAAAACACACACACAGACCCACACACAGTGATCACGATCAGGACACAGCCATCTCCACCCCTCTGCCTCACAACCACACCGGGCAGAATAGGATCACAGCGGAGCATCCTCCACCAAGTCTGGACCTCATTTTTAGGTTTAATGGACTGAGCTCACAGAACCCTCATTGACCAAGCACAGCCAGGAGTCAATAGCATTATCTAGAACAGCACTTGGACACAGGAAGTGAGCCAACAAATCCTAGAGACCATCTGTACATCCTTGCCTTGTGGATCTCCAGGGATATGGTGTGTTGAGGTCAACAGCCTTAGCCCAGCATGTGTTCTGCTGGTTGGGATACAAATGCATGTAAAGGCGTGATCTGGAGCCTGGACACCTGGGTGTATCTACACCAGCATTTCCACCCTCTGTCCCTCAGAATGTAAGTGGGAGTTGATGAGTAGTAACAGGACCTCAGGCTATGTGGATAGAAGGTTCTACCCTTTCATCCCAGGAGCGACCACCCTCCTTATATCTCACTCCATAGTATGTTATGTCCCCCACACTTCTGCCATTTATTTGTCAAGATCCCAAATAACAAACTCTGAATGCCCTCCGAGAGATCTGTGACCAAACCCAGACAGTATGATGTTTTAGGGGCTGTGCCATCACCACAAGCAGCTACAGATCTTTGATGCCAGACCCCAAATCCCCACAGAGCTCACTCCTTTACCCCTCTGAGCCTGTAACAGATGGGTCTGATCTATAATTACCACCCCCACCCCACATCATCCCCACAGGTAATGAAAACAGATGACATCTGAGGAATGAAGCACGAAGAGATGGAAGACTGAACATACAGGATCAGATGCCCAACTCACACAGCCCTGTGTTCAGTCAGGATCAGATGCCCAGCTCACACAGCCCTGTGTTCAGTCAGGATCAGATGCCCTGCTCACACAGCCTTGTGTTCAGTCAGGATCAGATGCCCAGCTCACACAGCCTTGTGTTCAGTCAGGATCAGATGCCCAGCTCACACAGCCTTGTGTTCAGTCACGATCAGATGCCCAGCTACCAGAGTAATCACAAGGTAATAACCACAGTAATGACTGGGTAATAACAAGGGTAGCACCTGGGGCATGCCAGGGTAACACCAGCGTATTGCCAGCGTAATGCCAGGGTAATGCCATGATGTTTACAGGTTAATGTCTAGGGTTGGGCATCATTTTGATTTTAACAATTCTGATTCCAATTCCAATCTTTATTTCGATTCCGGTTCTTATCGATTCTAGATTCCGATTCTTTGATAACTGGAGTTGAAACGGGTCACATTGCCTTCTCAGGCACTATGCGCGAACATTTAGCCCAGATTGTGTCTCCGGCAGTTGAGAACACCCTTTCAGGTGTAGAGGATGCCTGGACACACAAAGTGGTGCAGCTTTTTCACCACATAAGCTGTAATGTTTGTGGCACTCTTCTACATTCTCTGCTGTTATTTTTCCATTCACTGCTAATGTGAACAGAGTTTCACGCTGAAGTTAAATGCTAGCAGCAGTAGGTTTGTTAATGTTATTTGGGTTAGCAATTTGCGTAATGTTAAATCTATCTACGAGAGAAAAAAATCTGAGTAACGTTGTTATTTACCCCAATTTTAGCGATTCGGCAAATGTTTAATCATATTTGTAGTGCATCCTCCAATGCAAGTAATACATGCATCACAGATGTTGCACTCTGCCGAATTGGGATTGTTTTTAAGTAAAATGAAGCCACACCTTTGAGTGCCGCTTTGTGTGCTTCGTGGCAAGGTGGAAAATACAACAACAGCCTGTCGGCACTGGCAGTACAGTGGCTGGCTGGCCACTTTGGAATCGATCGTCGGATTTGAAACCAAATTTTCCCAACGATTCCGATGGAATCTACATTTTTTAAACGATTCTAAGTTGGAACCGGTTGTCGATGCCCAACCCTTTTAATGTCACAGAACAGAGCTGTTGAGGGTTTAGCATTCCAGTGAATCCCTGTAGGCACGGATGAAAAGTAGAGATTCCCGACCAGAAATGTACAGGTAAAAAATGTGTGGCATATGCAGTAATGACCTAGCAAATGTAGTTGCAATCATTAACTGATAAAATTAAGGAAATATTTTTGAGCAAACATAACAAAGTGTCTTTTTTTTCCTCCCCACACAATTCCCACTGACCCTGCCTTGTTGGCAGCTCCGCAACTCCTTGGACAGATCTGTGGGGTGGTGAGGGGCGGGCACATGGTTCATCCAAAAAGATGTCGCTGAGCCACTGATTCTTTTTCACACTGCTCATATAACATGGAAGCCTTTAGTCAAATCATGCATTATGTTCTCCAACTATAATTCCGCGATTGTATTTGTAGGCACCGGATCTGCACACAGGGAGTCGCTGGAGAGTGACGTGGCGATGTGACTTATCCAATCCAAATCCTGGGCAGCGCTATTCCAATTTGTGCTGCCTCATGCAGGAGTTCCGGGGAAAGTAAGAGAACCCATAGGTTCGAACCAATGACTATTGTGATGTCCTGTGATGCAGCGACTTAGCACACTACGCCATGCAGACCCCCCTGATCAAACTTTTGTAAATATATTTTTCTACCATTCCAATTGGTCAATATCCCCTTCTTTGCCGGCAAATCCTCAGAAGTGGCAGAATGGTGGAGAGCGCTCACATGCTTCCTTCAAGCACAGCTGAGCCATCTGATTCTTATCACACTACTTGTTCAACACAGAAGCCTTTAGTCAGTACATGTGTGTAAGGATTACACATTCACCATGCTTACCATGCTTATCACTATACTTCAGTGATTTAACTCGCAGCTGCCCAATATGCAGAGTCGCTGGAGAGCGACATGACTCGGTACGTTAGTCTGAATTATCTATTCCCATACTCAAGGCAGCGCATTACGAACTTATGCTGCCCCTTGCTGGGTTTCCAGGCAGTCGGAAATGCTGTGATCAGTATTGAACCCCTGGCCACCTTAATGTGGTTGTTCTGCAAAGCACCATCTTAACCCACTACACCAGGCAGAGCCCCATGATTTAATTTATTAAAGTAATAATGTACACATAATGCCCCTTATACTGAATATCTTGTGAGACCTTAGCTGTCGTGACAGTTGTTGATCAAGTCTAAACAACTAAATAACCTTTGGCTTACTCTTCTATGACAAACAGCTTGAAATTCTTACTGTTAGATTTGCAGAAGGTATCTGTTTGTGTGTAGTTTCAGACAGGACAAAATGTGCATTTGTCCAAAACAAAAGGAGGCATATTAGACCGTTTACTCCCCTGGGTGGCTGTTTCATCTTTGAACTACAGAGATGCCCTGTAAGCCTCCCAATGCAGCTCAACCTTTATTAATGCCCTAACTATAACATCTGCTGCTCTTTTTGCCCATACAGTAATTGACTGCTTACACACACATGCCCCCAATCCCCCCTCCACCTACAGCTCTGTGTGACACGGGAATGCGTGTGTGTGTGTTTATGTGTGCACAAGTACCCAGGGACAGAGACTTTGCCCTTCAAAGCACCTGAGTCTCTATGTATGCGAGACACAGTACAATGAGCATTTGTAGCGGTGCAGTGGAGCGCGGGGAGGGCTGTTCATCTGCATCTGTGCTCCAAACTGTCTAAAACTGCCCCCATCCCTCATCACACAGCTGGGCCACGCAGTTCCTCATCCCTGGAGGGAACAAACCGTGATCAAACCCTCTGCTGTCTGGCTCACCCAAGAGCACTGTCTTTACTGTGACATGTAAGAGTAAACAAGAAAAACAATGATTTGTTAGGTAATCAAACTGTTACTTGTCAAAAAAGGGCCTTTCAACTGTTTCAGACATAACAGAAAGATGGAGTTTTTACTGAATTAGCAGGGTGATAGATTTGAACACAGAGGCTCAGACTATTTCAGCACACACAATACATTTGAGTAATGTGTAGATTCACTTTTCTATTCTTGTTTGTGACAGGTACGTATTGAGGTGTGAGTTTAGCACATGTACTGTACAACCTCAATGCCTTAAAGATGACAAGATCTGATCGTGCAAGCAACCTCTTGCTTGCTATGATACAAAACATTAAAAAAGCAGCAAATGTACACTAACACTACATACAGACACAAACACACCGAACGAACACAAACACACCAAAGAGACACAAACACACCAAACAAATACAATACAAACAAACCAAACAGAAACAAACAGACACAAACACATCAAAGGGACAAAGCACATTAAATTGACAAAAACACACCAAACACACCAAATTGACACAAACCCACCAAACAGAAACGGGCACCAACAAAACATATTAATATTTATGAGTTTATGGAAGTTCTTCCCGCTAGTGGCAATTCTATTTTAGGTTGTGCCCCACAAGATGGCATTGTTGCGAAAACTTTATTGTTAATTCGGTAACTAAATTGAGTGCCAGTAAGATATTATTTTACCTAAATAAATGTTACAAAATGTACTGATGACAGTGAAATATCCTGAATCTGTTTTTTTACATAAAATAGAAATGTCTGTCTAGTGTCTACACACTGCATGTCTGTGTGCATACCAGGGCACTTGCTATTGTATTCTATGGTCTAAGTTGCTAGCACCATGCTTATGCCTGGTGTTTCTATGTGTGACAAAAGCCAGTGTGCCTACTCTAACTGTGGGTTAATGCTCAGCGGTGGGGCTTTGGTCATGTTCTAGCTAGAAAGTTTCTGTTTTTAGCTAAAGAGACTATTACATGTAAAATTAAATAAACACCCAAAGACTACAAAATGCGCACCAGCCGGTTTTAGATGCGAGGATGATAAATATTGCTATGTTTTTATAGCAATTAATTGCAAACTAGCTGATGCTAATGCTAGCTAATGTCAGCTAAAACTAATTAATGGAAACAAACCTTATTTAAAATCAGGCTTATGCTGCTTAACTCTACATACCAATAGCTAACATCGATGTAGTGTAGTGAAGCTAGTAAACTCAAAGCTACTAATGTAACGTTGGCTATTGCTAGTTAATGTGGGCTAATGCTGAAGAACATCAGTTAATGCTGGCTAATGTTGCCAAAGTCACTACATTGTTAACCATATGGCTACCACTATTATTATATTATTGTAGCACCACATTATGTAATTTTACCACATTATGTAATAACCTGTATCATATTCTTGAACGCAATTTGTAATAAATTATTATATAATGTGGTGATTATTGTAAAATGTGAGAAATTGAATTTTCTTTCATAAAAATGTTATAATATGGTGTATTATGCAATAACCAACCAAATTAAAGCTTGTACAATTAGGCTAAATTAAATTTTCCAACTATTATTTTAGACCACTATGTCTTATGTTCATCCCTTGGCGTTATTGTTCACTCTGATCTTAGTGTAAATAGCCACATAAAAGCTTTAATTTCTTTTTGTTTACAATTTTTTTTAATTTCTTAAGCACTATTTTGAAAACAGCGATCAGTTTTTCAAAACACTACACACATTAGCACAACCACACACCCAATTAGCAGAACACCTCAGACACTTTGCAAAATGAAACACTTGCAAAAACTATACACTAAATCATACAAACCATAGGTTGTTACCATATGAAACATACACATTTCACATGACTTCATTCTGACTGAACCAGTTACACACTGCTGTGCTAACATAAAACACTTTTAGGAATTGTATTTCTCAGTGATTAGAGTACTGTAAACACTACAAAAGACCAATGCTGCAGACTGAGGAACATATAATTTATTTCTCTCCATATACCCAAATCAGTCAACATGTCATTCATGGAGAATCACAACAAAATATTTCCCAGTTTTCATGCTACTACCTGTAGTGTGCATCACACTGTTAGCTCAGCAAAAAACAACCAGTACAGGTTACAATTACAGTAAAACAACAACAACAAACATAAAAAACATCGGAATAAAACTGACAATATAGTACAGAAAATATTAGACATTATCTCTTTGCCTAGCTGGATCTGGCCAGAGAATTTCATCAACATCACAGGCGATATCCTCATTAGCAAGACAACGCGGTAAGAACCGGCATGAATGTGGACTCCATCCTTGAACAGCTGCAGAGTCGAATTGGTCACAGGCGTCCTCCATGGCCTGAATGAGGAGTACCTGAGCCTGGGGCCAGAGATCATAAACCCTCCACCGCTATGCAGAAAACAAGTATTCAATAGGAAACTGAGAGTATGTTATCCCCCATGTTGCCCTGGGACATTGATTACAGCCCTGCGGCCAATGATATTTCTGCCTCTCCTTATGTTTTTGTGAGATTGAACCTTGCCTCATCTATGTATATATATCACTGATTTCCTCAGAATATATCTGCAAAACCTTCTGAAATATAGTAAAATACAAGATTGTGTAGTCTAGTATGCAGTCATTGTACATGTAAAAAGTTAATGTGTGCAGTATGCAAAATCACAGTGCTAAAGCCAACAATACAAACCTCCACATACTCATAGCGCAGCCGTTTGCCCCTTTCTGAATTCTACTCAGAAGGCCCTCGATAACATTTTTTCATTTGAACCTGATGTCTTTTCAGGATGCGTGCCAGTGTTGACTGAGAGAACTGATGGACAGTATTGAAAATGGCATGGTCACTGAGAATGTTGGCTTGAATTTCTCTGATCCTGATAGCATTAGTGGCCAAAACCATGTTTACGATCTCTCTCTCTCTTGTTCTTGCGTGAAAATGGGCCCCCTTCCTACTTGTCGTTCTCAACCCTCAATCCTATGTAGAAAATAATACATGTAACTTACTGTAAAATTTCACAGGAATGGGTATGACAAGTGCTCATATTGTGACGATTACTGTAACTGTAGACAGATCTTCTTTTACCTTATGACAGATGCCACTGTATATCTGCTAAGATTTGGCTGAACTCTCAGTCCAGCCTCCCTCAGTGTCAGTCCATGGTTCACGAAATGGTCCACTAGTGTTGCACGAATTTAATTTGATAAATTTGGTCCTCGTCTTCTTTGAGCATGTTCTCCTACTCCTTCAGGTCTTCCTCTTCCTCCACCTCTTCCCTACCTCTGGCTGGGCCTATGCCTCTTCCTCTACCTCCTCCTCCTCTTCTGTGTACTCCCCCTCTCACCCTCACTCTTCTTCTGACTCCTTTAATTTTGGTTGAAGGCAGGTGAACCTACCTGCTGCATTTTTGTAGTGCTTAAACCTGATTGGTGTGTCTACAATTAAGCAATAATGTGTTTGTGCACCTGATGGTTGTGTTTAACAGATTGACTCAAAGTTGTGGCAATTTGACAGTCAGTGCTTCGGACATGCAAGGAAGTAACATCATGATATATTCTGTGTCTAATGTATACAAGTGTGTTTAGTGTTTTGCTGTGTGTATTGTATCCACAAATCACTGTGTGTATTGTTTTGCAAAAGGTGTGAGGCTGACATTAGTGGTGCACATCTGGGCCCATGTTTTTCTCCTTGACTGTAAGGTTTTGATTATTGTGTAACACTTTTGATTTCAGTGTGTAAGCAATCTGCAAAAACTGTATACATGACCTTATCTGTTATTTCATTTTCATTGAATAAAAAAACATGAACTGTTAAAATTTTGAGTAATTTATGCAAAAAATCGATGGAAAGCTGGTAGCCTACACGTTTCTCACCTTAACCTTCTTCTTCAGGTATGGACCAATTTTCTGTATTGATCTAAATACGTATGGGCAAATGACTGGGTAGGCACCAATCAGAGGCAGCATTTTAATGATATCATCATGTAGACTTCTCACAAAGTATTTCGATAGAAAATTTGAAGCCATTTTCATCAACCCTATGCAATCACAAAATCCTATTTTGTATTTAAAATACGTATTTCAAATACATGTATCAAAAATACTGCCCATCCCAGGCCAGGCCTTATGGAGTTGTTTGTAATGCTATCGTTTAGAATGTTGTAGCAACGGTCCTCTGGTTTGAAATTAGAAATATGATACGACGTGAAATGGTCATACAGAATGTTGCTGCTTTTCTGAATAAATACGATAGTAAGTGGTTTATACATTTTATGATTAGTGGTAGGATGTATTTTGTTGGATGTATCCCATTAGATATTTGGAGGTAAAATGGTTACACTTTATTTGAAGAGTCCGAAATTCCAACTGTATGTGCTCTACAGATAGTTTGTTGATGATATGACTATCAACAAACCATTAACAATCGATCTGTTGATAAGCAACTAATTGTGTAGTTTAATGGTAGGGGTAAGTTTAGAATATGTTTTAGGGTAATGGTTAAGGTTAGGGTTAACAGTAGGGGAATGGTTAAGGTTAGGATTAGAGTTAGGGTTAGTGATAGTTTGTTAAAATGTTGTTGATAGTCTGCAGATAATCTGTAGAGTATCTACAGATACACTTTTTGGAGTCTCAAAATAAAGTGTTACCGGTAAAATTGCCTCAGGCTCTCCTGCAACATTAAATGTATGTCCAAGTTCACTAAACATCTTTTGCAAAGGGGGTACACTTATGTTTTATTAACTAGTGTAAATGTTATCAGTCTTAGACATGTACCTAGCCTGGATGCCAGCCCGAACCCTGCCCACAACATTTTTTGTTCGGGAAGTTCGGTCTGGACTCGATCCATTGAGGAGTAATTATGCTCGGTTCAGAAATCGTCGGGCCAATCAAATTGCCAGGGCGGGCTTTATACAACGATGGACAGATGATCTGTAGTTAAGTCACGTCATCAAAGAGCGCTTGGTTTGAACTGGTTTACAACAAAGATGACTGCAGCTGGAGAATTGAGATGTATAGATTCCGCTATCGCGTCTGTTGTAAAAGAAATCGACAGCGAATTAATTTTAAAAGACGAACAGAATTGCAATCAAGACATTTGTCCAGCGTAAAAATGTGTTTACCCTCCTTCCTACGGGATTCGTCACTTACTACGTTGCTCTGATTGGTTGTAGGTCTATCCAATTGTGTGCAGAGTTTTTTTTGGTTAAGACACACCTCATAATCAAAGCCCTATGGAGCAGTATCAGACTCCATTCTGACCAGAATATGAGTATGACATAGTCAGGCTTACCAGCACATTTTGTAGAATTCACTTCAATCACAGACTATTTTAAAATATAATAAATGTGAGCGATGTTGATAAGAAGCTGTTCTCTAGAAACGTTTGTCTTGGTAATGGGTTTGGTGCATGGGCTGTGGTGGCACACTGGCATAAACATTTTACCCACTGGCTAATAGCTAATAGGAACTATTACATAATTAGCATCTCTAGCAGGACTAGCAACTAGATCCCTTGTCTCTAATCCCTAAAAGTGGTTGGTCAAAAAACAAAGCATGAAGTGTGTTAGCAATCAGAGGTGAACTTACAATCAGTGCAAATTGCATTTGTTGCCACAGTTCCTAAAGAGCATTGATCCTTATAATATGATAGAGTACCATAGGCATGTCCAAAAACAATCTAAATAAAAAATTCTAGATTCAGGCGTAAAATAATACAGTCCAGTATCATATTGTAACCTGAATCATATCTACAGTATGCCTTTGTTTCGGAGAGAAAAGGCCTGTGTGTGTGGTCCGTGATAATATGTTGTTTGGGAAGGCGAATGTCTGTATGATGCAAATGATGATTTGCTGGTGATGAGACATTTAATAAAACCTCTAAAGACAATGGGAAAGAGACAGATGTCTCTCCATGTAGCAGTAGTTGGATCATCTGGGATGTAGAGTTATTTTGGCTGAGGGCATCTATCCGTGAATCAGGTACTTTCTCATTAATCAGGCAGGCATTGAAGGTATTTATGAGGCCAGGGGAAAACTGGGGCCTTGTGGCCTTTAAAGTTTTGTGACACAATCTGATCCACATGTTATTAACTAGGAATGTCAGTACGCTTTCTACCTCTTCAAGGGTGAAATTACATGTCTCTGTGAAACAGTCAGGTTACACCATTTACATTTCACACCAAGGAGTGAGCTAGTAGTACACTACCAGATGGGGCCTGACATTAAATGTCTAACACACACAAAAACAAAATAAGGCTTTCAGTGTTAAAAAAATGTCACACTCCTCAAATTATATTAAAATAAAATACTATTTATTTTTCAGAGCAAACATGTCAGAGGCTGTCATTTTTTACACAGAAGTGTTGGAGGAATCAGTGCACACATCAACTATGCTAACATTCTACAATCAATACAGTTGAAGTCAGAAATGTACATACTGTACACCTTAGCTAAAGACATTGCAACTCAGTTGTGCACAATTCCTGACAGTCAATCCTAGTAAATATTTCCTGTTTTAGGTCAGTTAGGATCACCACTTTATTTTAAGAATGTGAAATACCAGAATAATAACAGAGAGAATGATTTATGTCAGCTTTAATTTCTTTCATAACATTCCTAGTGGGTCAGAAGTTTACACTCAATTAGTATTTGGTAGCATTGCATTCAAATTGTTTAACTTGGGGCAAATTTGATAACTGTCCACCAGCTTCCCACAATAAGTTGTTTGAGTTTTGGCCCTTTGTCCTGACAGAACTGGTATAACTAATTTAGGCTTGTAGACTTCCTTGCTTACACACACTATTGCAGTTCTGCCCATAAATGTTCTATAGGATTGAGGTCAGGGCTTTGTGATGGCCAGTACAATAACTTCACTTTGTTGTTCTTACCAAGCTTTACCTTCCTGACTGATGTCTTCAAACATCAATATATCCACATTATTTTCCATCCTCATGATGCCATCTATTTTGTGAACTGAACCAGTCATGATGCTGCCACCCCTGTGGTTGGAATGGTGTTCTTAGGCTTGCTAGCCTCCCCCTTTTTCCTCCAAACATAATATCATTATGTCATGTCATTAAGACTACACAGTTACATTTTTGTTTCATCAGAACAGAGGACATTTCTTGGAAAAATTTACAATCTTTGTTCACATGTGCATTTGCAAACCGTAGTCTGGATTTTATATGGGAGTTTTGCAGCAGTCGCTTCTTCCTAGCTTAGCTCCCTTTCAGGTTATGGCCTTTCGTTTCACTGTGGATATAGGAACTTTTGTGCCTGTTACCTCTAGCATCGTCACAAGGTCCTTTGCTGTTTTTTGGGATTAATTTGCACTTTTTGCAAAAGAGCAAATCAGAGCTTCCAAAGCCGTGACATTGTTTTCTGGAATTTTCCAAAGAGTTTGACAGCACAGTCAACTTTTAGTGTATGTAAACTACTGACCCACTGGAATTGTGATATAGTGTATTACAAGTGGAATAATTCATCTGTAAACAATTGATGGAAAAACTACTTGTATCATGCACAAAGTAAATATACTAACTGACTTGTCAAAACTATAATTTTTTAAAATGACATCTGTGGAGTGGTTGACAATTGAGTTTAAATGACTTTAAGTGAAGTGTATGTAAACTAATGACAACTGTGTATGGTATGACACCCCAATGTTCCTGGGAAGCACTTATTATTATTTTAATTGCACTAAGTGCATCAATATATTGAAATTGCTAATTTTATTATTATTTTGATTGCAAAAAGTGCATCAAAGTTATGTTAAACACAGCATATAGCCACGTTGGAAAGCCTGCTCAGGGTATTGCCCTTCCATTGCATAATAACATTCCAGATTACCCTGCCTGAATTCACTGGATTACTATAGATAATCAGCCAGCAAGTAATAGCTCACAGCTACCTAGCTCATCTGATTAGCCACAACCTTGCATCTAAGTTTGGGATTCAGTACTGTACACCGTTGTAGCTGAGCTAGCAACTGAGTTAGCTTACCTCTCGGCTAGCTATGTATCTGTGCTAACACCATGAGCCTTTGCTAGGCTAGAGTATCTCTCTTTCTCCGGCTCTGGACCCAGCGCTGACATCTCTGAGCTTTATAGATTTAAGCGTATCATCAGTTCAGTGACTTTGGACTCACACTTTACATCTCACCATCCGGGATATTCAAGGCTAACTAGATACAACATCGCTAGCTAATAGCATAGCTAGCGAACAACACAGCACTGAGCTCGACCTGTGCCCGTCTACGGAGAGCCTGTCCACTCCCTATTAATCCCCATTGTACCAAATTTTGGTTACAGTTCCACCAGAGTTCCACTGGGGGTGATCACAGGCGAGTGCCAAATGAATGGGAGTCTATGAAGCTAGACGGCTAAATTTCTCTCTTTCGCCTGATTGTTGTTGAGATATCTCAGATTTTATTGTAGTTTTTGCAAGTTCAACATGGATTATATTTCGGAAGTTGAATGAACGAGTACTTATGTCCTTTCGATTTCTTACAGGTTGAGTCATTTTTGCACATAACACGCTAGCATTCTACTAATGAATAATGAATGTATTTATTTCTAACAAAAAGCAACTTCAATAAAATCTAACACCTAAGTGTGTATTTTATTTGCCTTCCCTTTCGAATGCAACATTCAATTTACCAGACAAAAAATTATATACTGAGAAAAGGGGATTTTGAGGGGTATAGCTCTGTGGAACTGCAACCCGTTCCAAACCCGGACGTTTTCTGAGAGTGGCAGTTCTCTCCTTGTTTGACATTCTCTGGCTCAACATACCTCCCTCCTGACCAACGAAATGACCTACTTCAAGGGATTCCTCTCCCGACGTCCCGGAGTTGTGCTCATCGATGCGACCCATCTATAGTATCATGGGCTGCCCATTCGACTCCCCACTCAACTGCTGTCCCATGGCCCGCTAGCTGTTACGAGTTTTTTCAATAGTGAATCGGGAGATGCGTGTTTTGAGACAGTGGGCCCTATTTTAACGATCTGAAACGCAAGTATCAAACGCGAAACTCAAGTTACATTGTGGGAGGGTCCCGGGCAATGTTACTATTTTACCGGCGGGATAAATGATTCTTGCGCCCGACGTATATCTAAAATGGGTAGGTCTAAAGTAGCCTCATTAGTCATAGGTGTGGTTTGGGCGTAACATGCAATAAACCAATCAGATCGTCATCTCACATTTCCTTTAAGACCAGGCGCGCTTGTTCCATGGCGGATTGCTATTATAACGGTGATTTTCTATTGATTTACAAAATGTAAAAAAGCAATGTCACAAGACATAGCCTACTTTCCAATGTTTTGGACTCACTCTCACTGAATCACGAGGTTGTGAATGCATGGTAATATTTTTGCAATGTAGTCTAACATTAGACCGAGATTACTCTTCTGACAAATAAGCTTTCCACTCCCGTTCTGCATTTCTGGGCATTTAAGTGGCTGGCACGCATAAACATCACATCTCCTGAAGTCCTCTAATATTTCTCATTAAAGTCATCAACACATCCACGATTCATGGAAATGTTGAGTAAAATACAACAAGAAACAAAGAAAGCTGCGACTTGAGTAGTGTACCTGTTCTATCCAAACACCTGACGCGCATTTTCAGTGTGCCAAATGTTCGTTCAATTAGGCTACACTGTGTGTTTGTGTGTGTTTTTGATTAAACAGCATTTTACGCACTTGCTGCGATCATAAATTGTGTCATCATTAACCATGTCTTTAACGGATAGCTGTTGTCCCCTTCACAGCCACCCATCCAAGGGGAGATTCCTCATGGCAAAGTTGCCATAAATGAGTCGTTGCTTGAACCTGAGTAATTCTGAGTAAAGACATGGGTGATTTTACTATTAGCATCGCAAATAACGTGTGTATACTTGTTGATTGAATGGGTTCCCTTGAGGTTGATGTATATCAGTGCAAATAATTCATTATGAATAATTTGAGTAAATGTGTACACTAGATGTATACCTACTTTTCACATTTTCGGACACCAAAATGACTTCCACGTGTGGTAATATTTTTCCTTCTAATTATGTATTGCAATAATAAAAAGAAGTGCTACATTTGTGTAGATGAGAGGAGCAAAGTGTATGCGCATTGTGCACACGCTACATTATGGTTAAGCATGCCCCCTAAAATAGCATATGAATAACACGCCACTGACTTTAAACTAGGTTTTTCCTGGTCAGTGGCGGAATTGTTTTCGGGGACTGCAAGATAGCACCACGTAACGTTTGGGCCGGAACACGCCCCAACGAACGCAAGTTCATTCCCTAATTTACCGACGTGCGTCTGTGGAAGGAAAAGTCCCATATGCGTCAGGTGTAAGATAGGAATGATATAAGCGTTTGTGTAAAAAGTCAATTGCGCTGCGTGTAAGATAGGGCCCAGTAAGTGCATCGCATTACATTATCATCAATTTAGTTTACAATGTATATTGTAGTTTACAAAGTTTAGCTGTAAGGTTTTGCATGCATCTTTTTGTAAGTCTAGGCATTTTATCTTTGGCCACACTATTAGGTACACATGCTAAATGTATTAGCAGTCACCCTGATAGTTGCCCTGTCTACTATGCTAACATTAGTCTTTATATTACATTTTAAATTTTTTATAAAATGTGGAGCTCAAATGGATTTAAGAGGTTTTTCTATAGTGAATGGGGAGATACATGTTTTGAGACAGTAAGTGCATTGCATTACTTTATCATCAATTTAGTTTACAATGTTAATTGTAGTTTGCAAAGTTTAGCTGTACAGCCATCTAACTAGGTGATGCTTTCTCAGATTACTTCCTAAAGGAAGGAAATAATTATTGCAGTGTAGAAAAGATCAGGAACGCATCTGAGCCACCAGGCAGTGTTGATAGTAGTGGCTATTTTAACTCCCCCACACTGTTCTTGCAGCCAGACAACATTTTCATGGTTGCTGGTAAAAGACGGCGTCGGCCTGCTCAGCTGTTCACTTTCACTGACACTTTCAACTGGTTTTCCCCACTGGATTCTGACTCAGGGCATGAGTTTTTGGGGATTGAGCAGCAGACATGTCTAAGCAGGACCAATGACCAGTGCTGGATAGAGTACTGAAAATTTGTACTCAAGTACAAGTACTGTAACATTACTGAAATACTACTCAACTACAATTAAAATTACTGGTGTTAAAAAAGTAGTTAAGTAAAAGTACAAAGTCCTATTCTCAAAAACTACTCAGAGTACTAGTTACTTTTTAACAGAGATGATGTTCAATGCATCAACAAAAAGCATTCCATCCGAAAGGGGATTATATAAATTTATCATTAATTGTTTAGCATAATGTGAAAGAGTGGTACATTTGGTTAAATGACTGCTGATTTAACCTATTGTTTTGAAATTGGTTGTCCTAATATTTTGTGCAGCGCACACGCACATTAGCTAGTTCTGTCCTAACTGAATCCCAGGCGAAAGACACATTCTTCCAGGTGCGGCCATGGGCACTCGTCCTGCGTATTTTTGTCCTAATTTCCACTGTTCTCAATGTTGTTGTCCTCTGTCAGTCCATTTGGTTTCTGTTTCTCCAAACCTTCAGTCAGGTTTCGAAATGACTTAGGACTCTTGGGGGGTCCCTTAAAATGTTGTTATAAAAGTTTGTAAAACAAATGGCCACTGGATTGAATAATAATGATATCTGAAAAGACTACCAGATTACTACTAGATTCAAATTAGTCAATCCATGATCTGAACCAAAATCTTTGGGGAAAGATTTAATACACCTTTGTCTAGGGCAGGGCCATACACACCACATTTTCAGTGACATGTTATTGCTTTGATTATTTAGTTAGCCTACAACATGAATATACTAAGATATGAATGTGAAAGTCTTTTAACGATGACTTACGAGCTATTCGTCTATTTGTTTGTTATGCTACAGTACATAGGCTATTGTATGATTTGGGTATTAGGCCTATGTTTAATTTGATTTGGGTTAATTAGGATGTTTTACTGTTATGTGTCATTTCGAAGCAGAAAAAGTAGCACAATCTGATGACAACTATTCAGCAAAACTACTTTGAACCTGAATTAATGCCCTGTACTTGGCTGGGCTTTAGTTGGCTGAAATATATTTGGCTGATCTGAGCTGGGCTGTACAGTACATGGCTGGACTGGGCTGAGCTGTGGTCAGCTGGCCTTTTTAACTGTACTATATGGTGAAAAATATTGTTTAAATAATGTTAAAACCTTTGGCTATATTAAATACATTTTAATGAAGACATTCGGCAATAATCAATGTTCACTAAGCCAATCTAAATTTTACCCCAACAACAGCTAATTTGTCATAAGCACAATTTACCCTTGAAAGAAGTTGATGATATAATAGCACTGAGTTTCCAGCACACAAAAACAGATTAACCATATTTGCTTTCCAAAATAAGCAAATTCTTTAGTCTTCATAAAGTAAACCATTGTCTACTTAAGTTATGCCCATCATTACATTTGACTACATTAAAATGTGACACAGACCCTATGAGTTATGTTATTACTTAAATTATTTAGTTAGCTCAACAGATGACCACATTGTGATATGAATATGAAAAGCTTTAAAATATTACTTTGTATATGCTATACTCTATTATTATTCTGTAAGGCTACATTGTCTATTATTGTATTATTTGGTTAACATATTTCATAACATTTGGTTAACATGTTTAATGCACATCATTGTGAAGAGGGAAAGGTACATTTAGCATAATCTGATGAGTAAAGTATTTTTTAAAACAAATTTGAAAAAATTTAATTAAATTTAAATGCTTTAATTAGTATGTCCAAAATTACATTATAAAGAGAATAATTTATGAAACTGTAGTCTACAATTACTATTAACTATCCAACACAACTTCTAACATAAGGAGAAACACAAATAACCTTCATTGCTAATAATTTTACTTTTTGTATTGGCCAATACACAATTTGTTTAGCAGTGTTCCTGACATTTCATACAATTTCTTTGCTGATTGAATTGTGTTCACCAAGTCTGCCTTTATAATCTTTTTCTCACTTTCTGTTGCCCGCAGGACTGTTTCTGAATATCAGATGTAGATTCTTAAAGGCTTGTGGACCGTTGTCACATACAACGAAAGGGGGGAGTTGAAAGCAAATCTTGACTGAACTCTGTATGACTTCACAGGCAAAATCTACTTGATTCCCATAACTCGCTCAGAAGTGATTCCCATGAACAAATCTTTTAGAGCAGCGATTCAGTACACCCAGTTCACTGAAAAGACTTGTTTGTTCAAAATTCGCACATCACTAGTCTGCTGTTAGCTGTCAGCACATTTGGCTTCAATACCCAGAAAGCTAGCAAGAAACATTGACAAACGTAATCTTCTAATCATTACAGTGGGTATCTACTTAATGCAACTTTTGATATAGGATATAATAACAAAATGATAATATTGTACTCTAACTAATTATGGAGAGATAAACATAATCAAATCACTTACGGGATTTTCATTCATGATTTCAGTCTTAGCCGTCTGTGTGGAGTTTCGGTTTGCCGCGTTCAGCTACATGTGTGTGCACGAGCAGTATGACAGTATGCTAGATTAGAACTCATTTGGATTGGCTGCCTTGATCGCTGATTTTCATTGTCCCTTTTGGGATTGGGTGAAAAAAAAATCTGTTAAGATTTGGAGATAATTAATTTTAGGTCTACTCAGTAGCGAATTGTGATTTAAAAAGTAGCGAAGTACTTAGTGAAATGCCTATTTAAGTAAGAGTAAAATTACAGACTTGAAAAAATACTCATAAAAGTACAAGTACTCAAAAATAATACTTAATTACAGTAACAGGAGTAGTTGTAATTCGTTACTTCCACCACTGCCAATGACTAAATAAAAAGCTTAGTAATCGGTGACTCCATTTCCCGTAATATTAGACTGAAGAATCAGCCAGCGATTATACAGTGTTTACCTGGGGCCAGGGCTACCGACGTAAACTTAGTCAGAGGTTGGTGGTCGCAAAATCGAAAACGGGCAAAGCTAGAATGTATAAAGACATTGTTATTCACATTGGCACCAACAATGTTATGTTTATGCAAGTGTAGTGTAATTTACCTCTGAGAATAAAAAACAATAATGGGTCTTGTAGAATATAGCAAATGGCTATGAACCCTTATCAATCTTCTTTTCAATGGTGTTTCATTTTCACCTCAGTATGTTGTCATTGGACATTTTTAAGTTTTAAGTATACACTTTCTTTAAAATTACAGTGCCAAAGTAGCCATGATTAACATGATCAACTCTGTTCCCAGAACCAGCATAAAATAAATACATTAATAATACATTATTTCGAGGTAGCAAAATTGGAAGCATTCATTTTAAGAGCTGGAAATAATTGCATTATACCAAAACCTATCGAAAACCTATCGAAAAAAACATCAACTTTTTTTTAGCAGTGTTTTATAGTGTGAATACCTGTAGAGCATCTACAGATGGTCATTTTGACTATCCAAATAAAGTGAAACCTTGTTTTCTGCTTGCTGTGCAAATACCTGTTCAGTGGTAAAACAATTTTAAGCTCATATCGAATCTTCCTACTCCGAAACAGAAGTTTTTGTATTATACAGTTTACAATGTGTCTCATTAAAAAGATATATTTTGGCCAGTTATTACAATTTGAAATGTGCATATTGTCACAGAAAACGTCCAATGTGCATCAACCCTCGATAAGAATGCATATTTTGGTCATTTTCACCTTTTTTTACATGTGTAAATTTTGCCAGGGAACACTTGTGCCAATAAGCATGCACTGTGAACACATGTATTTCTTCTCAATTTATCTCCATTAATTACAGTAGTATTACTAGGAATCAAATATCATTTAGTTCTGTAACTGTATGTTTATCTCATGTTGTTTATTTACCTGTATCTCTTTACTGAGATAAACTTGGTTTTATATTATCCCAAATTGGTAATTTTAAAGGGACAGTGCACAATTTTCCAAAATATACATCTCAATTGAAAAAAACTGTGTTCTTTGCAGTAAGTAAGGACTATAAAACATTCATTATATAAAATAATAATTTCATTCAAACAAATTACTTGGCCTGGCTACATTATCATTTATGTATTGTTTCCAGGGCACAACATATTGAAATGTAGCTATGGGGCTATATATAAATGTTATGTTGTGATACACCAACATTACTCTAAAAAATTTGCAGTACTTTGAAGTTGATTTCTGTAGTTCTGATGCAGATACAGCAATCCATAAACTTAAAGTGGAACTGACAGCATTTTAACTACTTTGCAGATTTGAAGCAAGTAAACATATACTAGTTTTCAAAAGTTTGGGGTCACTGTTTTTTTTACTTTCTTTATAATTTTCCCACTCCCAATTCCCCCTAATCCTTCCTGTTGTCAGCAACTCCGCAACACCTTGGCCAGATCTGTGGGTTGGCGATTGGCGCGCATACGGTTCATCCAACCACATGTTGCACAAAAAAGAAGCAGTCAATGGCTACAACCACATTTTTGAGATGGCAAATTGTGAAAAGTGACAGCTCGAGTGCAATCAAAATTTGCAGTTTCTTGAAAATGCAGGGGACTAGTTAAATATTACAGTCTTAAAAAAAGCCTGGGTCTGGCCAAAATTTAATAAATATGCCAACATTGATGTATTATTTATCAACTATGCTTTTACAGTACATTAAAATCTAAAAAGGATGTAATTAATACTTCCTCATAAAGAACATTTAATGGATTAAATACTACTGAAACATAAAGCCACGACTTTATTTATTTACCAAACTACTGTAATATAAAAAATGATAAGAACCAAGATAATAGTAAAATGTAACATACCAAATAAAATGTTGCAATGTAACATAACTCGAGATATCTTGGCACAATGTAATTCTAAAATATTTTTATGGAATATTAGTTCCTAAGATACATGCCCAGTCCTCCATGTAACTCAGCACGCAAGTACCATAACATCATGGCTGTGTTAATTAATAGCTATGCATTAAAAGGACACTTCAGGCTTCTAACACCTCAAAATTGTTATCCAGTTTGTTTTCCCAACATCGTAGTAAAAAAACACCTTTTCAATGCGTTCTGCACTTCCTAAGATTTCCTCCGTATGTTTTTGAGTTCACTGATCAGTTACGTCACTGAAGAGTGAATGACACTACAGGGGAGGAGATCATAAAACTGTGTACTCTGTCTGTGAATAGGCGTACTGTTTGTTAGAGCAGCAACATTTTAATGCACACACGATCCAAGGAGTTTTGGAAACGCTCTTCAGCATTGGGACAAGGAAATGTTTTTGCTTTCAACCATCTCCTGCCGAGACGAGGATTACATCTGTTTGTTCGATCATTTGAGGTTCGACGCTCAATCGGACCAAAGTGTTTTTGAAAAACAGCCAGGCCAGATGGAGGACCAAATTATCACAGGTAAGCCATCTACTTGGCTCGGGTTAGCCATTGTTAGCTTTAATGTAGCATCTTGTAATTGTGTGAATACTTGGAGGAAAGAATGTAAAGTGAATAAAAATGCCAGAATACTGCTAACACTGTTATATTTAAAGCCAGGGTGGCTGTATACTTTTTGGTGCAATTGTTTGGAAATAACAATAGAAAGACGAGTTAGAGCAATGGTTGAGTGGCTAACTGGCTAACTAGTACGTTTTTATGGGGTTTCCTTCCAGCCAGCCCTGGGCCTATCTGGAGTGGAGGTAAAATATGAAGTTAATCAGTCTAGGGGTATAGTTTTTAAATACAATTTTTTTAATGTTTTATTTACTCTGGAATTGTCCTTTAAGGGTAATCAGCTACAATCACATGAATGCATTTCATCACACGATTGATTAAAACATTGATAGGAACGATAGACTACAGTACCACAGGCTGCAATCAATATGAACCGACCCAGCCCAGAAATAAACAGTATGTGATCTTATCTGATTATATTACAGCCCTGGCTACAGTCTCAGAGTTACACCAAACCCTCTACCCAATGAGCTGTGTCATCTGATCTGATTTATCATTAATTAGGAGGAAATATACATATAGGAGTGAGCCAGCAAACCAAACGTCCCACAAAGGATCCCAGCTCATTTTTAATGTTCGCACAACAAAACTGTCCAGCTGTGCTAATGATTATTCTATGTTTATACCGTCAAAACATACACCTGATGCTGAAATTACTATCCCAGAACACCTTTTGTCTGTTCACATCCTGTAAACCTATTACATGTGTTTGGGGAATTTTCTATGCAATTTGTTTATGTGGAAAATTTAGCAAAATATATTTTCATGACAGTAATGTTGGCTAATGTTTAAAGAACATTCTGGGGAATAAAAGTGCACGTGTACATGTGCACACATGTCTCTGTTCAGGCATGTGAGCCATCTGAATCTAAAGTGATGAGAGATATTCTTTATGAGTGTTTTTTAAAATGATGTGAGTATATATGAGAGTTTAACAAAATGTGAGATTTAATTGATGTGAACAAGTTGAGTGAGAGTGTTTTTAAAGTGATGTATAAAGAAATGTGAGTATATAAAGAAATGTGAGTGTTTAAAAAATGTGAAAATGTCTAAGGTTATGTGAGAGTGTGGATAGTGATATGAGAGTGTAGATAATGATGTGAGAGTGTAGATAGTGATGTAAGAGTGTGGATAGTGATATAAGAGTGTGGATAGTGATGTGAGAGTGTAAATAGTGATGTGAGAGTGTAGATAGTGATGTGAGAGTGTGGATAGTAAAGTGAGAGAGTTGAAAGTGAAGTGAGAGTGTAGATAGTGAG
>JACXGM010008189.1:0-27500 GCA_016801145.1 Umbra pygmaea
TTTAATGTTAAGATTTAACATTTAGATTTAACATTTAACATTTAGATTTAACAGTTGTATGAAATATTATTTTATTATTTTGTATACTTCAGAACATTGCTCTGGATATGTAATTGCATGTATTTAGATTAATTTCCCTCTAAATGTTTGAAAAAGTGACAGTTGAAAAATCTGCTGCATTTATTTGCGCTAAATGTGAGAAAACTGAGCAGGATTACCGGACATGCAACATTTTACAAACGGCGCCCCATAGATACGGAAGATTTATTACGATGTTGATTGCAGTGTACAAGTGTGTCTGCATTACGATGCCGTCTGGGGACTTTTTGCCTGATCTGGTGTGAATCGGGCTTTAGCAATATCTATACATGTGGCTGCACTTTGGCTGCGGTCCAGCCCAGTATAATTCAAATTCTAATAATAATATGATTATTTGACCAGAATGTTTTTCTAAGATTTTACATTTACATAACCTAAATAATTACATAGCTTATATCACCTGGCATTTACTATATGGTCAATATCCCCTCATTGCTAATTATTTTTTAAACGTCCAGTCAAACCTGCATTAAACATGCATTTATTTTGTGTTCGGTTTTCAAAAAAGCTTAAGTCACAATCATATTTTTGCAACTTCAGATCTTCCCTTTTTATGTTTTACCCTTAGCCTATGCTAAATATTCATCTCTTACATAGCCAACTACAAAAACATTTTGCTTCAAGTGGCCATTTGAGAATGCAGCTCGACGGGAGAATAGCAATCTCAAAGGTGATCTCCCGATGCACGAAAGTTAAAATATTGCTGGGCTTGTGATGTTTATTATTAATAGTTTAGGCTATCTTTTAAGTTGAATTATGGTCTGCTTCATAAGTCTTGTGATTAAACATGTACGTTAGTAACCAGTCTTGTATGCATGTTATTTACTGGCCATCGTCCCGTAAACGCCCCATTGGGTTATGAACCGTCCCAGACATATTTTCTATTGTCCCCGGGACGATGGGACACTGTGTAGCTATTTCAAGCCCTGACCTCAACTTGTGTTTCGCAGTGAAATGCTTTTAATGTGAAGCTGCAGCAGCAGGAAATGTATAGTTTGCATTAACGGTAACTTAATACAGCAATTTTTCACAGCTTACACTACATGATAAAGCTGATGTTCTCTTGCACTTGAAGCCAAAGTGTTTCGCAAGTTTTTCCCTGCACTTTTGTTTTACTCAGTAACGGATGAGATTGAAAATGTAAAGAAATCCAATACTTTCAACAAAACATACTTAAGTAGAAGTAAAATTACAGATTTTAAAAACAACTTCAAAAAGTACAAGTACACAAATAAACCACTCAATTACAGTAACGTGAGTAATTGTAATTCGTTACCTCTGGACCTATTGCAAAAATGTTTTAGGGGCGAGAACAGAATTTGTTTTTTGATTTAGTCTTAAACCAGGTTATGGTAACAAACTGCTATGCCATTCAACTGGTTATAAAGTATATTTTTAAACAAATCTAAAAATAATAGAAAGTAATCAGATTACGTTACTTATTTTTTAGGTAATCCAAAAGTTACATTAATGGTTACAATTCTGGATGGGTAACTGTAACACAAGCATCTCCAACCCTGCTCCTGGATATCTTCTGTCCTGATTGTTTTCACTCCAACCATAATTGAGCACACCTGATCTTAATAATTAGGTTGTTGACAATCTAAATAAGGCTATGGTTGAATACCAATTTGCATACTAGCTACATAGCTACTACATACTAAAAGTATGTACTGCGCAGGTGGTGGTAAAATACGTACTATTAAGTATATAGTAAGCGAGTATGCTAGTGTAATGGAGTTAACATCCTACCGTAAAGCTCACGCAGAGTTAACCGTTACACTAGCATTGGGACATAATAACACGTCATAATGTTGCATCTAAAATTAACGATGAAGCCCGTGAAGTTTAAACATTAAACATTTGGCACAACCTGTTCGTATTTCATTTAAACTTTATATGATATGGGTACAATAACAAAATATCATGTAATGACACATTTATTATTATCTACATTTTAGATACTTACATTTAAACACTGCCAAAGAAGGACCGGCTTCAGGAAACCCCTCCTATTCTGTGTCGCAATGGATTGTGGGCTATATCAGCCCAAAAACCATGCAGGGTTGCATACTTAAAAAAAACAGAAGTAGTAGAACATCTGGGGACTTCTGACATACTTTATTTGTGTACTATGGTTTGGGACATACTAATCATAGTCTGGCATACTATATAGTATGCATCAACTGCAGTCGGTGGATCTTAATTGGAGAGGACGGGCTCGTATTACGCTTGGGACCAGAGTGAATGGAATGGTGCGCAATGCACAAAACCCAGTGTTTTTTTGTTTTGCACACTGGGTTTTGTGCGTTGCGCACCATTCCATTCATAAAAAGTAACTTACTTACCCAACCCTGGCAAAAGGTGTGAAATTCTGTTTTATAAAGCTCATTACAACTTCTCAATTTGCTATTTTCTCTTTTTTTGTAATGATGAGGTAAATGCATTTTAAATTGAATTTGTTGCAAAAACATTTGTCTAAGAACTAAATATGTTATTCTACTGCACAAAAATACAAAGCAATAGAACAGTGAACAAAACATGGCCAGCCCCCACGCCTCGATCCAAGGCTTGCTATGACATCAAACCACAATGCACCGCACTGTTTGCAGTTTATCCGCCTTCTCCATGGCAATAGGGCTAGAACGTCCCCTTATTCAAATAAAAGACGGAGAAACGTCATTCCTGTCCAATCTGCGAGCTCTGAAGTGACATAATGGAACATCCGAGGATAGAAAAGCTAGCAACAGCGTGCAATCTCACGCATAGACATTGCTACTCCATTATTGTCTGGAAGATTATCATCGATTGTGTTCACGCAGTTGTTTAGTATTACGAAGGAAAAAACCTATATGGTTGAACGAAAAGGCAACTAATATACGCGGCTTCGAGAATAGGTAGAACGTTAAAAGCGCATTTGATTTTACAAAAATTACCCAGTGTTTCTACAACTGAGAAGTTATGGGAACCACTCTTTCTGTCGTGAGAGTGTGCTGAATTTATTCAGCTGCCGTGATTATAATATTTTGTCTTTTACGGAAATATGATGAAGAAGGACATACATTTAAACTTGGCAGATGCCACTAACCTAAAGCCACATCTCCGTGATGCCGAGAACATTCTCAACTCCCAGGAGCTTGGGCTGCTTAAACTGGCCTCCCCTGAGCTAGAGAGACTGATCATTCAATCCAACGGAATGGTCACAACAACACCGACTTCGCAATTCCTCTACCCCAAGTCTGTAACTGACGAACAGGAGTTTGCCGAGGGATTCGTCAAGGCTCTCGAGGACTTACACAAACAGAACCAGTTGAACGGTGGGACGTGCGCTCAAACAAACAGTCTGGACCTAGCCACCAACGTGGCTCCTATCACTGTACACATGGACTTACCCGTCTATACGAACTTGAACAGCTATGGCAATGGGCCTTTGGGAACCACTGTCAATTACTCAACAGACACTGTTCCCTTTCCGCCGCCTCCCTCTCATCATTTAGGTGGTACACAGCAACAAGAAGCGCAGTCCCGGCTGCAATCCTTAAAGGATGAGCCACAGACAGTCCCTGACGTGCACAACTTCGGCGACAGTCCACCGCTGTCTCCTATCGACATGGACACACAGGAGCGCATTAAAGCAGAGAGGAAAAAGCTGCGAAATAGAATTGCTGCGTCCAAATGTCGAAAGCGAAAATTAGAGAGGATATCCAGACTCGAGGACAAAGTCAAGTCCCTCAAAACTCAAAACACTGACTTAGCCTCGACAGCAAGTGTTCTCCGGGAGCAAGTGGCTCAGTTAAAACAAAAGGTTTTGAATCATGTAAACAGCGGATGCCAGTTATTGCCACATCAAGTCCAAGTGTACTAGTCGTACGACGACAATGGTCAACCAGCATAAATAAGCTCAATAGACTGATAACTATCTTGTTGGCTCTCAGATTTCTCTATAATGTGTAAAAACCATCCACTTTATAGACTGAAAGGACTTCACTAATGTAGAGTTTTGTATGCTTACACATTATTTATCATGGGTGTTTTTAAATCCGAAGACTGGACCAAACCAGTTCATCATGTATTATTTGTCATAGCATATTCTTGAACATTCAAAAGGCATTTGCATGTTAATTGACAAACTCGAATGTTACCTAACATGGTGTCATTGGGCGCATTTTTTAAGCCTTTTAACGTTTACAAGCAAGCACTTAAGACTTGATAACATGGACGTTTTATATGTATTGCTTCACAATGTCTGCATTCAGTTTTTTTAATAATGTGAAGCTGTCGTCACGTTTTGTTGCACTGAGTATTTGCTTTCACATTCCTATTTTTATTTGGATTCTTTTAACAAATAAACCTTGCTTAAGAATACAAGGCACATTTTTAACTGTTTCTGGTGGTTGACTTCTTGGAGACCGGTTGTAAGGACAGATACAGATTCTATACACAAAGTCTTTACAAAGGTTGCAATCTTTGTACTTGTGCTTGCGCAACAAGCTAAATGATTGGGTGGGGCATACTATATTACTCAATACATATTTGGGACATCCAATTATTTAAGACTTGGGTTCAACCCAACATTTTAATCCAAATATGTGCCTAGAGCAGATAAGTAACATACATGCTTGTGACTCATATTTCATAGGAATTAAAAAAGGACTCATTCTTTTTAACTGTAGTTTGCTCATGGTGTTAAGGCACACATTGCAGGAGACCCCTCTCTAAATATTGTCTCAGAAGCAAATATTAATAGGCCTACGTTGGCTCAGACCTCATAAATCATTTTCACATTCCTGTTCTAGGCTTCACATCCAGGGAATGTGATGCCATTGTGATGTAGCATTTACAATCAACATCACAGTAAGTCTTTTGGCAGTGATGTATAAGTGAATGATCTACATGGTGTACTCTGACCTCTGCTGGTGTAATATGGTATGCCTATTGCAGAATCTAACTGTAGATTGACTGTAACCAATTGAAACCACACATTTGAGTTAAATTGATTGCTCAATGCTGACTAAACTGCCATAGCAGCCGTAATATTATATGCACCTATGTTACTTTAATTTAGGATGATGTTATTAGTACAGTTCATGGTTGTTGTAAAATCAGGTCTGTAATTGCTTCACAGATTGTTTTATTATGAGGTAAACACAGATAATTACTACAGGTACCCATAAACTCACAAGACAGATGGTCCTTGCGTGTGTTTAAATAAGAAAATGAAATCATCTCCAGCTGCTCTTCCCAGAGTCTAAAATGGAATGCATCAGAGAAAGCTTTGAATGCAGTGTCAGACATCGGGTGACTAAATATTACAAAACATCATTTTCTTCACCAAATAATAAGTGTTTAATCTAGAAACATGTAATGTTAAAATGCATTTCATAAAGTTATTGTGTTTACTTATGCAACGGTCGCATAACATTAGACATGTTGGTCTTATCTTTTGTTATTATACATTTTATTATGACTTTGACTGCACATGATAATCACATAATCCTTTGATTCATCTATATATTTTTTACATTGCTTTCCCTGCTATGTTTTGATTATTGAGAAGTAGAGAGCACTGCCCTAAGGCACCACATTGTTATTTTACCTCAATGGGATTCAAACCCACAACTTTGGTGTTGGTACTGCAGAGCTCTTACTGAGCAACAAATGTACAATATTACAAAATAAGGTACATAATTACCATCCATAATGAATTAGTCATTAAGTTTAATTTAATTCACATGCTAGTTACCACAATTGGTGACCATATGAAAGAGGGGTGTGAACACTAGCAATTTCTTTCAATGCGGAGCAGGACAGAGCAAAGAAGAGGAAGATAAGATAGCTAGCTCTGTTGGCACATTGAAAACAATTGTTTCTTCTTGAAAAGATGTTAAAAAGATGTGTTTTAAATGATTTTGCTCAGAGGGACTGGGTTGAAGAGGTGGGCTTGGCCCAATGGACCAGAGATGGTCATTCAAGATGAGATGGAGGGCAGAGATCTGTCGTGTGGGATGCAGCCTACTCAACAGAAGCCTTACCATAGCAGAGTCTGTCAGATTACTACACCGTAATCTGTAGAGATCCACTGTCATGACATAATCATAAAAAGTCAACAAGAAAACAAACCAAAGTCTGCTAGATGTGCGCTGTGGTTTACCAAGTAATTAAATATACATATAATCGAATGATAGATTGACTGTCTTGTAATTTCTTCCCTCAGAATTGGCAGAAGGAGGGACATAACAGGTTTATCTATCTATTCCATATGTTGGTTCAGAGGAAATTATGATTTTAGTAGAAAAACAAAATGTAATAATGAATTAGTGAAGGTGCCAATATAAGTTAACCCCAAGTTGAATTAATTACATCAAGGTAGGTACAATTGGGTGGAAAAGTAACTGCAAAGCACAGCAGATAAGGGGAAAGAAGATCTCAGAGGACATCAGTTAGCAGGTAGTGAGAGGGCATCATTCTGAGGTAGGCTATAAAACACTCAAAAAGATTTGAGCTCCATCAGTCCACTGTGAGGTGAATAATAAAAAAATGGAGAGCGTTTAACACATAGAAATGGAATGATTAGAAATTCCATTTCAATTCAAATCAATGTAGCAGAATGGAAAGAGTGGCAGACATTTTTTTGTGTACCATTCCAGTGCAACGCTCTAATGGCCTACTTCCGCGTTAAAAACGATTTGCGGCAAGTCGCAGACTCACTAGATATTTTTGCTGCAGCATCAGATTAGCCAGCTTCGGTAACATATCTCCATGGCCTGACAGTAGGTGGCGGTGTATGCACCTTTCAGATGGTTGCGATCCATCATTAAATCAAAGAAGATCACCGTTTGCCTCATGGATGTATTAAGAGAAATGGAAGTATTAAGAGAAATGGATGGTGCCTTCGGCATGAAGCCCCGTTCATTTCAATGAAAGTTGCTCAAAAGCACATGAAGCAAACATGGAGCTCCAAAGTACCCAGATTTTTCGCGTTGTGCGGCCCAACGGACATGTGCACTAGCAACAGTTGGTTTGTGTTGTCGTAGCAACCGGAAGCAATGGCCCAATGGACATGCACACTAGAAATAGTTTGTTTGTGTTGTCGTAGCAACCGGTAGCAACACTGTACGTTCATCATGCCTAGTTTAATAACTCTGGATTTGGCTACTAGTGAATGTTAATTCAATGACCCATTAAGTGTTCGGGCTGGTAAGTTGATGTACCCCCAAAAAGATTATCAGCTGAAATATAGAAGTTTCTTTCACCATGAAAGTCTATAGGAAAAAGTATTTTGGGGCCGCAGGGGGTGCAGCTTCACCGTTGGCCGCTCAGCCCATGGTTGCTTCAACTTCGTGTCCAAGCCTACCCCCTTGGTTTGCCTGCCTTGTGTGGAAGAGGAATTGTAGTGCTGGATTTAATTCATCAAAATATATTTAATATATGCTAATATTAAAAACTACAGTTAGATAAGATGTATAACTTGCTTTGAGAGCTACAGAAGATCTAAATAATCTTGCCTGATAGCTAGCTAAATATCACTTTGAGATAACTAATGAGAAAAATAGTGAGTACGACACACTTTACGACACTTCACCGTGACAACTAATATAATAATAACAGTCGCCATTTTTTGTGTACTAAGAATGACCAAGCAAAACAGTTCAATGAGGTTTCTACTTATTCCATTTCTATGGTTTAACATGACAGCAACTCACCCTGCGAATTATCCCCAAAAGCCACAAGACTATGGAATATTAAACATGTCAAAAGTCTGTAGACTTGTAGGCAAAGTTGTGTGGTTGTATGTTGAGGTTTGTGGTTGTACAATGAAGTTTGTGGTCGCAAGTTTGCTTTAACAAATCTGTAATCTCGTTTGGCAATTATGTATATTTATGTCCGTACTTGCATGCTATTTTTGCAAGTGTGTAACATTAGGTTTGTGCTTGTAAGTTATATTTTACAAGCTTGCATAATGAACTGTGAAAACATTTAAAGAAGTTGCAAATCTGTAATATTATATTTGAATAAATTCAGCTGGAATTGCAAGTATATTTCTTTTTCAGACTTGCAACAAAAACGTTTACGGCAAAGAATATTCTACTGCGAGGCTTAAATACATGCGCGGGTGTTTGTTTGGGCGCGCTCAGATTTTTGACATGTTTACTACGTGCATCCGTTTTGTAATTCTAGGGTCGTAAGCTTGTGAAATGAGTGTCGCACTCGCAACCAAATGGGCTGAACCACCTCCTTTACTATTGACCAATCAGTTAGTCCTGCTTTGCTAAATCCAATCCCAAGGGGGGCCAAGATGGAGCCCTGCGGAAGCCCACAGGTGAGGGGTGCCATGGAGCTGGAGAAGTTTAGCATCTTTGCTAAAAACTTTCTGCCACACAGGTATGACTGAAAACATGTCAGAACCAATGCCTTAGACCCACCCAGGACTCTAGTCTAGCTAGGAGAGTAGGGTGGTCAATGGTATCGAAGGCTGCAGAGAGGTCTAGGAGAACAAGAACAACAGTGTCTCCGGAATCAGTAGCAAGAGACCAAACGCGTAGAGCAGGAGACAGACACGGCTAACAAACAGAGAAGCCAGGAGAGCAACGGAGAGAGCAGCAGACGGCAGGCTGAACACACAGGCGCCATCTTGGAATAACATAACCTCAGTAATGTAACGGTCACCCCTTCCTGGTGATCTGGAGTCGGTGCCTTCGGCCACCAACTACATTTTGTATGTACTGTTTACCGGACTAACTGTTAACTGTTGCTCTCGTCAACAACACACAGTCAACAACACACACTGGACTTGAATGTGTTTAGTTAGCTATGACTAATTTTTTCTATGTAGCATATGTATGTTTGTTGGTGTTATGCAGTGTTGGGGAAAGTTACTTTTCTAGTTACTTTTTAGTTACTTGCTGAGTTCACAAATTTTGGGAAGTCCCTAATTTAGACAAAATGATCAGGTAAATGGAATTAATATCTTACAGGTTACCATGATTGATGTTTTCGTTACTCTTTATATTTGTATTAAAGGTCACTGTTAAGATATGAACACCATTTACCTGATCATTTTTCTTAATTAGGGACTTCCCAAAACTTGTGAACTCAAGAAGTAACTAAAAAGTAACTAGGAAAGTAACTATACCCAACACTGGTGTTATGAGTATACCATACTAAATACATTTACATAGCATGTTGTCTCCTTATAGACTTTTTGTTTGTCAAGTGTTTCTTGGATTAACCTGTTTTATTTATTCCTGTTGCAAGTTTCATCCAAGCACCTTCCACGATGTTACAGCTAATTGAGAAGCCACAAGCTATTGAAGGAAGAGATTCATGTTACATTACTGTTTTTGCTTTATTTGGAATACCTTTATTATGAAATGGGGTTTAGAACCTAGCATCTCCGGCAGAAAACAATTTCACTGACAAAGTAATGTATTGTTAAAAAAAATGTATAGCTTTATTCATGTTATGTTTGGCGGTTTCCTGGAACTTAGAGCAATTAGAGCAGTCAAAGGTTATATGACGCCATTGACGGAAGACAAAATGTAATGTCCCGTGTCTTCGAATAATATTCCAAATTTATCTGGGTTTGAAAGTTTGTGGAAACATTTAGGATAATGTAAATACACAACTAACAATAATATAGGTATAGTGATGTTTGCTTTTTAATGCAAAGTACGTCTTTTGTTATTGTTTTGGAAAACTACATATTGTACCTTTCAGTGTTGAATATGGCAATTTGCATATACTCCAGAATGTCATGAAGAGTGATCAAAAGAATTGGAATGAATTGCAAAGTCCCTCTTTGCCATGAAAATGAACTTAATCCCCAAAACACATAGTAATGGACAAAAAGATCTAAGAACACTGAATCAGCAACTTTGTGGAGACCAATACTTGTGTTATTCTTAAAACATTTGACCATGACTGTACAGTACTGACAGATTGCAAGCATTCATCAAATTAATGAACAAAACTGCAGTACTGTAACAGCACAAACTTTATTTTTGTCATTGAATTCAACAATGTACAGCAGATTTTATAATGTTCACGATGAAAAATCTTTCCACCATATTTCCTGCATAATAGAGTTGTTTTATTCCCACAATAGAAAAAAGTAAAAATCAAGTAAACAGTACTTTGCAGAACAGTGTTCAGTGGATGCACAATAAAAAAGAAAATAAATACAATGATTACATTTATTTCCAAAACAAACATCTTAAGTATTCTTTTATGAAAACTGTATGTCATAACTTCATTGCAGTGCAAAACCTTTTGAATGAATTTGTTGTTTTTCTCCCCAATTGCTTTTGTTCCATTCAATCTGCATGTTAGTTTTGTCAAAATGTCAGTTTAACATTATTATTCCCACTTTTAACATATGGATTTTGTCAGTTCTATACTACTCAAAAAGCAGCATTGAAAAATAACCCAACACACTTTCCAAATTAACATAAGGTACTAAACCTTTAACAATAATAAATATATGAATCGGCAACTACAGATAATCTCCACACTCTTTAGTTTCTTAAATAACCTTGAACACAAAACAAGACGCAGATGTATACTGTTAGAAGCATCAACTATGTTTGACATGTTTTAGTAACAGCATATTGCTTTCTATTAAATAAAATTCACATATTCATTCACAAGCAGGCCTAAGACAAATGCAGATAAAATATGACTTTCACATGTTTTAGTTCTTTTTGCCAGCACAGAGTATACACAACAAAATCCACACATGAGAAATATGACAAAAAAATAAACATTTTGTTTGATAGTAAGAATTAACGACAGTCTACAGAGGGGGTGTCTTTGGATCAACTGTGATGGTAGAATCATAGTCAAAGTGCAATAAGGTAAAATTATATTGAAAAAGCATGCTGGATTACAAGGTACTCAAATTAAATATTGTTTTTGTTATTGCAGCAGGTTATATTTTCATTAATGTAACACAATTGTCTTCGTCCTCTGACACAACCCATCAAATTCAATATTTCAAGATGCTTGAATGACTGTTTTGAATGATCTATCTATTTGTATGACTATTTTGCACTCATTGCTCTAACAAAAGTCTTTAAAACAAACCGTTGGTCAAAAACAATGGAAAGTGCTGTAAACATAATGATTGATTTAAGGGAGTTGGTTTCAATCACAAACAATTAGTAATATTCTATATTTACTCCTTTATATGGAAATTTCCCTGGAATAAGAAATCATGTACATTTAAATGGTAACTCATGTTTTGTGCCTTAATTGAACAGTTGACAAAATGTATCTCATATAGTCATATAAGAGTTTAGCATTTCATGTTTACACACACATTACAGCTAATGGTTCAAGTCACACACTCACTGCAAACCCATCAATGCTTAAAACATGATCATTAGCTGTAATAACACAAGCTATGATACAAAACTAAACTTTGAAAAAGCTGTTTGATAGTAAATTCTGTTTTTAATTTAATCTCTTTTTTATTGAATCTCAGCTGTGCAGTCTAATTTTGTCTATTTCAACTGTGAAGAAGTCAAATATTTTTATAAAAATAACATGCTCATTGCATGTTATAATATATTATCAATATATTTTCTCATATTTATTCTCATTTTTTATCATTAAAATGACAATTGAAATTGAGGTAAATATTGTTCTCATCTGATATACTGCAGCTAAGGTTTCATGGCTTCAGCCTCTATCCCTGCAACATAGCATTCATGTTAACAACTTTTGGTGAGTGTATTTGAAAGCAAAAGGAAACTAGAGAGACTTGTTAATACGGTAAAAAAATCAATATGTACCATTTTAGATTCGTTTAAGTATTGCTTATTAATAGAAAAAATAATCCTTTGAAAAAACGTTTAAAACAACAATTCCCATAGGAAAACAGTGACTGTGCACAAAGAGAAAACATAAAAAAACATTCTAACACAACACAACACAGTTATATTGTTTGTTTTCTTTGTATTTTTGCATTCCCTTAAAGGATTTGTTTATTTTAAACTGTTTTACTAGTAATTTTTTATGTGGATCGTAGGAAGAACAGACGCTGTTTCAGCAAAAGCTAAGAAGGATCCAGAGAAAGTACCATTGTCTGTAAATGGTCAAGGGAAAATGACAATAACTATTCCTAAACCATGTATACATTGATCGATAGAAAAAACACTGATCTGTCATATTTGATATACAGTATCTCCTTAGATCTTTATGCTTTAAAAAAATCTAGTTTCTAAAATGTATAACTTGGATATTACATACTGCACAATATTTACATAAACATTTCAAACGTAAATAAATAAAGCTGTGTCCCTGTGTCATTTTTATTAATTCATTATTTGTTTGTATTTCCCTTGCTTTTTTACGTACAGTATAGGAAAGAAGGCTGATTGAACGAAAGCATCTGGTGGGAATGAAGAATGACGTTCAACCATTTACTAAAGTAAATACAAATTTAGTTATATTTCACAGAGAGAGAACTAGTACTTCTATATATCTAATTGACTGTCCACGTAATGAGGAACATTCACATCTGTCCACAACTAAGGCTGACATCAGAAAGCATCAGCTAAAAATGGGCCATCATTTAAGACCACATTGCGGAGCAGCGGACATCAGATGGTCAAAAGAGGAACAGAGGGAATATCACCCATATGACAGGATAGGTAGATCAACAAGAGTATCACCCATAGGACAGGATTTGTGGAACAAAAGAGGGAGTATCACCCATATGACAGGATACGTGGATCATCAGGATAGGTGGATCAACAGGAAGAGGGCTTATGAGGACCTGAGGATATGTTGTTGGAGGGATAAGATGATGCTGGCTAAGCTTTAACATGCACAATCTTGGTGTGGAGGTGCTGGCTGCTCAGTCAGCTGGGGTCCTTGTTTGGCACCGGTGATGGCTGGGTCAGCGGCGTCCAAGCTCTCAGACATCTTCTCACATATGATGTCCACCAGCCTCTCGAATGTCTGCTTCACGTTGATGTTGTCCTTGGCACTGGCCTCAAAGAACTGGAATCCTGAAACCGGAGTGTTGGATAGTCATGTGTTAGAAGGGGCTTGGCCAAGCTTGCCGGATTTGACAGAACGCTTCTAAAGCTAATGCCACTTACGTGGGTTGAAAAAAGTCAGTGAAAAGTGAAAGCAGCTAAGTTGCGTTTTTCTATGGCTTGGAGCTGCAAAAATATGATGGGTTTTATATTCTGATGATGACACTTTTCATTAGTGGAATAATGAAGTCAACTGATATAAATGGGCAATACTAATTATTTAGGTGTTTGAAATCAACTATTTTGTTATTAGATAAAAATGTAGACAACAAAAGGTATCATTTAAAGATGCAGACTGCACTGAAAACAATATAATTACTTTAATTGATAACATGGACTTAATCATTTGATTGATTTCAAATCAATGGTTTGCATTAATCCAACTTAAAATGAAAGCAATTCAAAATTTTAGCAAAATAATAATTTTCCATCTCAATAATTTGCTTTACTCAAAAGTAAAGTACTGCTCCTTTACAACCTATATAATAGTATGGTTGAAATACAAAATGCATTTGTGTCAATTTGTCACAATTGCATAAATCCCACACATGCAAAGTAATAAATGTATAAATGTGTAAGTAAATGCAATATTGTATTACCCACAACCTGCATTCAAAAGGACTGCATTGGTAAGGTCCTTTCAAACTGAGCAGGACTGGCTAAACTATATTGACGGGAACACTCATCTCACTAATGGTTGCAATAAATAAAACCATTTAACAGTTTGTATTAGGTTTGAAAATGAATGATTATTAGTATTTAATAATTGAACAAAATAATAAATTCATGAATTCATGAATCAGAAAATATATCTAAACAAACTACAAAGAAAATCAACTCAGGGGTTCCCGCAGCGCTTTGCTGTCAAGGCGGCCGCCTAAACAAGACCCGATTGCTGCCTTAAATGCGCAGTCCCAAAAAAACAAATGTGACATGTGATATGCATCCGGCCAGTGCCATCTGGTGGTTTTTTAATGTCATCACGCTCTGTTAAGTGTGCATCAATAAACAGTGAATATGATCAACATTGCGCATTTCGATAATGTTGTTTTGCAGTTTCAGGGCCCTAGTTTTTTGTGTTGACACATTAATAACCGTCCCGGTTTAGAGGTTTTTGTTAACTTAAATAAATGTTATAGACAGTGAAATGATGTCCACTACAGATTAAAATATCCAGATATTCATTTGGGCTTCACTCTTCACTCAGTAGCATGTAAGTAAAAACTGAAGGTATTGTTAATATATTTTAGATGGGCTTAACAGCAAGGTTTCAGAGTGGTTAAGGTTAGGGTAAGAGTTTTGGTAAGGCTTATGGATGTAATGATAGAAAGTAAAAATCGGTCTGTATCACGCTGCAATCTAGACTTGGTCGGCTGCTATAAGGTCTCTTCTGATATTTAATAGGCCCATATTACAGCCTCAGAGAAGAGAAGAATCACTGTTAGGTTAACAGAAATATCAGTAACAAAAGGGTGCACTGAGCATTGTGCAAAAACTAGGGTCCTGAAACTGCGGTCCTAGAACTGGGGTCCTAAAATTGCAGCCTCCGCTTAAATACCCTTCTAGGCTCAACTGCAGGTAGAAAAATCTGGAAAAGGCATGGACGCATGACAACAGATGCACAATACAGAAAATCCTAATAAACACATTAGCTGGAATGAGATTTTCAAGGGAACAAAGTGTAATTTGAAGTTGATATGATCCACAGAAGTAGACTAACATCACTAAAGCAGAAATCTGAATGGGACTCACTCAAAACATTACCTTACTTCAACCACTACTGAAATGTCCTTTTTAAAGTGTGTGACTTGCAATTATGAAAAATAATGTTTTAAATCTCCCACTTTGGCCTGGATGCTATGCTATGTTATATGCACACAATCTCTCCTCGGCAGAGTATGTATAATATAGAATCTGTATTACATATTGTATTATATATATTCTTTATTATATATACTCTATTTTACATAGACTCTGCCAGAAGTGGTGAAATAATGATATGTGTTGTTCCTGTTTTTGTTTGCTATTATCACTGATTTGGTCAAATCACGATTTGGCTAAGGAGGTGTTTAAACATGGAGACAGAACACAAACAATGAAAAATATAGAATGGGTTTAGCTTAGGTTTTGCTTTTCCTTTTTGCACTGTTCAAAGATGACCAGATATAGCAATTCGTACAGCAAATTAACACAGAATTTAAGTGAAGCAACTTACCAAATTATGCAAGATTTACATCTGTATTTCATAGATGTACCGTTGCTGTAAATGAGAATATGTTCTCAAGTCAAATTGCCTTGTGAAATAAAAGGTGAAAATATACCTTTTATTTCACAAGGCAATTTGACTTGAGAACATATTCTCATTTACAGCAACGGCTTGGGGAGAAGTGAGGGGATATGTAAATAACATAATATGTACATTAGTACATAACCTCTAAATAGAATCACCGTCATGCCTTCATTACTTATGAAATTCCGGGGGGTTGTGATGACATGGGGCACAAATCATGACATATAGTTGTGCTCAAAAGTATGCATAACCCTGGAGAACTGTTAAGAGATTCATTTTTATTTAAGAACACATGGGATTCATATTCAACTGCACTGTAGGTCATAACAGAATGGCACAATCATAAAAAGCTAAATAATTAAATGACCCCTGTTTAAAAGTCTGCATACCCTCAGTTCTCAATACAGTGTATTACCCCCTGTAGCAGCAATGACAGCGTGCAGTCACGTGCAGCACTTGGTGCAGTAAAGGCTTCTTTCTGGCAAGTCGACCATGCAGCTCATTTTTGTGTGATACAACCAGACCGTCTTCTTCCAGAGCAGCCTGTATGTCTTCTGAGGTTACCTGTGAGTTTTTCTTTGTATCCTGAACAATACTTCTGGTAGTTTTGGCTGAAATCTTTCTTGGTCTACCTGACCTTAGCTTGGTATCAAGAGAGCCCAGAATCTTCCACTTCTTAATTAGTGATTGTACAGTACTGACTGGCATTTGCAAGGCTTTGGATATCTTTTTATTTCCTTTTCCAACTTTATGCAGTTCCATTACCTTCTAATTGCGGGTCTTTTGACAGTTCTTTTCTGCTCCCCATGGCTCAGTATCTAGCCTGCTCAATGCATCCATGTCAGATGTAACAAATCTCATTGACAATTTATACACAGACACTAATTGCAATTTAAATTGCTACAGGTGTGGGAAACAATTAACTGCCATTTTTTGATCAGGGCCATTTGGGTGATTTCTGTTATCAGTATTACAAAGGAATCAAACAACTGTGTGAAAATGAATGGCTTCAGATGATCATTATCCTTACATAACAGTCAGATTTTTTGCATGAACAGTCATGAACAGTTGCATGAACAGGCCATAATTAGACCAATGGCCAAAATTACTGACTGCCTCTTTTAATCTGTAAAATTTCCCTTTTTCTTTATTTAGAGCCTCTGGTAAGAGGTTCTTGAAATGAAGGTAATGTGTGTAAAACCAGAAGGCAAAAAAACAAATTTCCTACATATTTGAAAAGACTACACATCTATTTAACATTTTTCATATTTTTGTTGTTAACATATGCCTTGTAACATTCTCCGCTAGGATCAAGAGTTTGTTAGGGTTGAGTTACAGGGACCTTGCCACCTCCTACTGGACATTGCGGTCATTCAGTCATATCAACACCTTGGTCTTCTATTCATCTTTATGTTTCCACACACCTATCCCATGTTCTCATAATTTAGTCAGTTCACCGGTTTTAGATTTGCCAATTACATGGCTATATAGAGTCTGTGTTTGTTCAGGTGTGTGTGTCTCATTGTGAACGCCATGGTTGTCGACAAGTGCTGTATAGACAAAAACAGTTTAAAGCGGATACTGTCTCCTGTTCATTATACAAGCCAGGTAATATTCTTCAGTGGCAGGACTTTTTGTTTTAGATAGTCAACACTCGTAGAAGTGTATAGGACTGCTCCTCCAACACGGTAGCCTTTAGTCAGATCATGTACGGGATGATTACACTCACCAACTATACTTTCGTGATTGAACATACAGGTGCCCGATTTGCACACACGGAGTCGCCAGAGAGTGACTTGGCAAGGTAGATAATCCTATTTATCTATCCCAGATACTGGGCAGCCTGATGCCAATTTGCACTGCCTCATGCTGGGGTCCAGGCAAAGTCAGTTTAATGTAGTTCTGCTGAGCACTGAACTCACCCAGGTGTTCAGAGAGCTGCCGGCCCCTGTCTCCTGCCACCATTCTCTCATCATCCATGTCACACTTGTTGCCCACCAGCAGGACCTGGGCATTGTCCCACGAGTAGGTCTTAATCTGGGTCGACCTGGGGCAGAGTAATGAATGGGTCAGTACTGTAAAAGATAAAACACCCCCAATGATATTGAGCTGGTTCTTCGGGTCAAAATAAGCATTTTTTTCATTAAAACACTATAAAAGTTGCACCATTCTTTTAGATTTAGGAATCACACAGAAACAGTATTTTACTGTTATTATATTACATTTTAGTAATTCACCCGATGCTTATATCCAGAGCAACTTACAGTAAGTACAGGGACATTTCCTCTAGAGCAACTTAGGGTAAAGTGCCTTGCCAAGGACACAGCAACATTTGGCACAGTCTGGAATCAAACCGGCAACCTTGCATCTGACTCTCTAACCACTGACACATCTGACACCCAAAGCTAAGGTGAGTAATAGTGATGCTGTATGGAAAGGGGACAGTGGTTAGGACATTGCTGCCTGGTTTCAGTACGCTCTCTGTTACAATATTGTGTCCTTAATTTACCTGAACTACATGGATGAAGTCCAATTGTCTAATTAGAAAAAGTCAACAAACTTGTATCACTACATCAGTCATTCTGAAGAGAAAGTCAACAACCCTTTTGTCCCAATTGGACCTACTCCAGTCAGGGCTGTACTATATAAAGAAACAAATGAATATTACCCTCTATAGTGGTTTAACAATGTGCCATAAGGTCACATGAGCACATTCCTGACCAATCACTTACCAGTCCTGCACAGCATTGAATGACTCCTCATTGGTGATGTCATACATGAGGATGAAGCCCATGGCTCCCCGGTAGTAAGCCGTGGTGATCGTCCTGTACCTCTCCTGCCCTGCCGTATCCTAAAAACACGACACACCACACAGTTTGCATTACTATGTGGCCCGCAGCTAATGTAACATGCCCACTGGGTTTAGCATGCACACCTATGACAACAAAACAAAAACACTTGTGTGACTTCAGTCTACCTGCAGCACACTTTTGTTTAGAATGTATGACGACGACATATTAGTGGCTTCTAAAGCTCCTCCCCCTTGACATGACACATTTTGTCTCCCTTGCTTGGCTGCCAGGGCAGTGGAGTGGGCGGAGTTATGGCCTATGCTCTAATGAATGCTCAAGGAATTAGGCCTCCTGAAACCCAATAGTCCTTCTGTGCGCTGTAGCGAAACCAGCCTCCATCCCAGCACAGTTGACATTTACAGCTGAGTTATTCACAAACACTTTTATCCAGAGCAAATTACAGTTGTTGCATTCATCTTCAAACAGCTAGGTGGGACAAAAACACAAAGCAATAATGGTGAGGTCACCTGACACTGATAAAGCTACAGTGCTTGAAAAAATTAGCCCTGGGTCAGAGCATCTCCAAAGCTACAGCTCTTGTGGGGTGTTCCTGGTCTGCAGTGGTCAGTACCTATTGATCAGTGTAGTTTAATTCACAGGACAGGCTAAACATTATCTTTTAACCCATTTAATCCCAATGGTCAAAAAAGTGAATAAAAAAAACAATGTCTGGGGGGCTGGTAGCATGCATTGTGGGGGGTGGGGTTGTGCACTCAAGCAGAATATGTAATAATGGGGGAGAGTCATCATACTCTATGTTTTGATTGGCCAGCAGCTATCTACCTAAAGGGTATTGCCTCAACAAGGCTGGCAACAGAACAAGCTTTTCCTTAGCACACACTCAGTGTTCTGTCCACCAAAACATTATCGTGTTTCTCAGAATGTTCTGAATTCAAGCCTGGGACCTGTGGCTCTTTTATTATTGCCAGTAGAACGGGACTATGTATTTTTGCAATGGTTACCAAATGTGTTGTTTTGTGTTCAGTATGTAGGCAAGTTCTTTGTTCCAAGGAGAGCTCACCCAGATTTGCAGCTTGATCCTCTTGTCGTTCCTGTAGATGGTCTTTACCTTGAAGTCGATTCCCACCGTGCTTACGAAGGCCGGCGTGAACGAATCATCTGCGTAGCGAAACAGGAAGCTGGTCTTTCCCACACTGCTGTTGCCGATGATGAGGATCTTGAACATGTAGTCAAAGTTCTGGTCTGATGACTCCTTCTGTCCATATGTAGCTGTAGCTGAAGCCATCTGAAAGAGCATATCATGAAACTTATTTCATCAAAGGATTGTTGAAGATCACAGAGTAGCATTAGAGTTCAATTTAAGACATTTAGCAGATGCTCTGTTTCCGAGATACGAAAATATGGAATTCATTGTTGTATTGGCCCCCCTCATACCGGAATCAAAACCAGAGCTTTGGCTTTAAAACATAAAATGATCTAAATGGGAAACAGGAAACAAATATAGCATAATAATTATTATATTATTGTTTATCAAATATACCTTTCAAATGTTCATGCCTTGGACATGCAGTGAAAGCCATCAACAAGAGACAAATACTGTATGTAAACATTCAGGTACACCAGTGATTGAGGGTTACATGGGGCAGCTTGAACACTTTCCAAACACAACCAGTATGAACAGAGACAAACCTTATCCATCACCAAATACAATCATTTGTGCCTAGCAAGGCTAGAAATGAGTTGTATTCATCAAGGAGACACAGGTATTACATTAACAAGCTGTCACGAATAGGCAGGGTGTGGTGGTGATGAGAGAGGGAGACCGAGGCAGGAAGATGTCTGATGTTTGTTTATATATATATTTAGTCCAGTCAAGGTAATACAGCCACAGGTAGTTGCAGGTGACACGTATTGTGAACAGCACAATGGATATATGTATATAGCCAAATACTATGCTCTTAACAGCGGCATAGACGCTGGTGCTACCAATACACACAGAGTGTACGCATATACATTCAAACAATCTACACTCTTGTCACAACTACTGACATATTTCTACATATTTTCTGGACCGCTGCAAACCTAAATTATACAGACAAACTATGATTCACACCTTCCTTCTGCTCATCCGTTCTAATATAGAGGCTGATTACACAGCTGATTACTGATTACTGCATGCAATCAGGAATAAAACACAGCTGCCTAAGATTACTTAACTTTAATCTATCTCTAGGTGAACAAACATACATTAAATAACAAATCAACATAACCTCAGTGCCTAGCACTGGAGTATAACCCCCCTAAACACATATGAACCATAACAGAAATATACATTTTTATACAGGAGTCCATGTCTCAGGTAATTTGTCCTTCTCTGCCACAGCCTGGCTAAAGTCCCAGCCATGTTGTGACACAAGAATTTATTCAGTTCACTTCAAAGTGAAAAGACATTCCTTGGAGAAGAATTAGTCCACTGAAGGCTTCTCTGGCACCAAACAGGAATCTAAGCTTTTCAAAGAAAGTCTACAATTCTTAACAACACAACACATCTAACATACTTTTCAGAAGATGTTAAATGTGTATATATATATATATATATATATATATATATAAAACCTTCAATCAGTGTGACAGGGTCAAACGTATTAGCGCTTTGGGTGTCAGAAAGGCGCAATATAAATAAAATGTATTGTTTTTTATTATTATTATTAATATTATTAGTATTAAGTAATTGGTTGTTCATCCTTTCAGAAAATCTTCCCGTATGGCAGAATATCATAGTGGGGCTGTGATTTATTGTATCTGAGCAGAAAGCTACACTGTACAAACTTGTTGCAGAGATCGTATGAACTCTTTATGCCAACTGTGACTACATTTCAACCCATCAGGATTTAAATTCTCCGTCTATTTAGAGTATTATCTCTACTCTTTCGTGCTAGGACACTTAACCTCCCAGAGTTATATCATGAACAAGATATTCCTAGCATAATAGGTGAGCACCTATTTGACTGTTTGGTTTACATTACCACAATCTTAAGCGCACCAAATTTGTATGATATAGTAATAGGTTATGAATTGAACTTGTAGCATATCATAGAAATTGAAAAATATATAGGTTATAACAGATATACAACATGCGTGACATTGAAACTGGATGAAAATAAATAAAAAAGGGGGACATATATTGGCTCAGGATAACTGCTGTCACATATTAAGTACACAAAACCTCCACACAGCACATCTTTATGAAGTTTATTATATGTTTACATATGGAACATGATGTGGTATTCCATAGTAATGGACATTCATCTAACAAACAACATTAACGTGTCATGGGCGGAGCTGCAGGTAATCAGGTAAAGGCAAGATACACCTGGAGAATCAAATGCAGAAGTCCATCTGACAATAGAGCAGCTTTCCCAATTATGCAATTAAAAATAAAAGGCATGTGGTCTTTTGTTGTATAGATCTCGAGACGACTCAAAAGATAAGGAAGTGCCAATCAGTCTTTTTAGGGCATATACTTTAACCATAAACTCGCCAATCTGTCATTATGTAAACCTTATCATTTTAACCATATCTCTTTGGCTAAATGCAATTTTCATTTTGTTCAAATATGTGTTAGTGGTGTCTATAATAATGTGATAATGTATTTGTAGTGTCTGTGATAATGTGATTATGTGTTGGTGGTGTTTGTGATGATGTGTAAGTGTTTTCTGTGATAATGGGATTATGTGTTGGTAGTGTCTATGATAATGTGATACTGAATAAGTGGTGTCTGTAATAATGTTTTAGTGGTGTCTGTGATAATGTGATATGTGTAAATGGTGTCTGTGATAATGTGATGATGTGTTAGTTATGTCTGTGATAATGTGATGTCTTAGTGGTACTTGTGTTAACGTGCTAATGTGTTAGTGGTGTCTGTGATTGTGTCATTATTGTCTGTGATAATGTGGAAATAGATTAATGGTGTCTGTGATAGTATGTTAGTGATGTCTGTGATAATGTGGTAATGTGTTAGTGGTCTCTGTGATACTGTGATTATTAGTGATGTCTGTGATAATGTGATTATGTTAGTGATAATGTGGACACATGCGTGTATGGACAGATGTTTAAAGTACTGAAAAAAACCTTCTTCAATATCATCACTAATGGCCAGAACCTGAGCCTTGTAGGTTTTAGTTGAAGTGTGTCAGTGACAGTTTAAAAACTTTGAGCAAAATGCTACGTTCTAATGTGTCTGTCTCTAGTCATGATGACTCAGGTTTCTCTTAGCTTCCTCTGATGGTAGATAGCAATGTGCCACTGACTAACTCGTTTTTTACGGTTTGTTTCATATAACACTGTCAGCTTTTGAACTAAAACTATTTTGTACATTCTGGAAGAGCTTTATGGAGGTGCGGAAATCCATTAATTGTTAATCGAGCTACCCTTTCAAGAGGTTTCAGCAAGCAGGCGAAATGTAATTAAATAATGGATTCTAATTAACTATTGACTAAAATATGCATGTTACAATGTCATGACAAGACCGTGTGGTTCCAATACTTCAAAAGGACACAAGTTAAACTGCTCAGGAAAACTACTCACACAAACAAAATACTACGAGTCATTATAACTGTCAGTTTGATGAGTGTAAACGAAGTATTTCCAACCAACAACATTTACCATATATGTGTCAATGGCAACTGAATCAACCTCTTTGGCATCAACCTCTGTTTTTTCTTCAACGGAAGAGATTGACACCTTGCCAACAGACGTGTGTGATGTGAGCCAGGGTAAACTGCAACATTGCTCCGTAAGACACATTTGATAAATATTTGATAAATATTTCCGATTGGGGGGTCTTTGCTCCCCACATGCATCAATGAGCCTTGGCCGCCCATGACCCTGTCACCGGTTCATTGACTCTCTTTCCTTGGACCACTTTTCATAGGTACTGACCACTGCAGACTCTGACCCAGTCGTCTAGTTATCACAATTTGGCCCTTATCAAAGTCGCTCAAATTCTTACGCTTGCTCATTTTTCCTTCTTCTAACACATCAACTTTCAGGACAAAATGTTGATTTGCTGCCTATATGAAAATTTGTTGTGTATGGGGCTGCTGTTTTGGCAGCCAAAGAAAGGGGCCCTACAGAATATTAGGCATAATGTTATGGCTGATTGGTGTATACAGTACATGTATACGCACAAACCTATATACACTATTTGTTTTATATCCTTTTGGGGTTCAGAATAATGAACCCATATTATCTATTCCCTAAACCTGATCCTAAGGCTAACTCAACCTTAAACACTTAACCCTAAACCTAACTCATATGCCTAAAATTCTAAAACGAATATTTACCCTAAACTCAATTGTACATTTACGCCAAACCTAAGCTGAAAATAGACTTTTTCCTAGTGGGGTCCGTGCTGAACAAACTCGTGGGGGGCAAAATGTCCGTTTTATTCCGTCATTGTGCGTACTTATGGTCCATCCACGTATTATAAAACTAGAATAACACGCACACAAACACACCAGACGAATCATACCTTAGGTTTGTGTTAACAAATCCGTGTTTTTTATATTATAAAGGATGTAAGTAGCCAGACCAGTACCATAGCCTACAAATAACAACATAAATTGCGTGTATATTTACAGCGCGCTGTTTCAAATAATAGGCCTGACAAATTCATATATATATTATACAATGTTCCTTTAATGTAAGGACTGTATTAACAAACACTATATATGAGGAATACAGATACATTATCGTGACTGTACCCGGTTACTGTATCCGCTGGGCTATTAGGGGATTTCGACAGTTCATTTTCTCTAGTGATGCTTATTCGAGGCTTGGCGTTCATAACATTACGGTTTACTTGTAAACAACCTATTCAATATTGTATGTGAGCTAGCTACTACAATTACATTTCTCTCTAAAACAAGCATCTTATGTCAAATGAAGGTTAATGTTGTTCCTAATTATTCTATATGTTAGCGCATTTCTATGGAAAATCACCAAATCTTAATGTACACTAGTTAAATAGGTTGTGTCGATAAAGAATAACATCCTTCCAATAATATAATTCCCTTACCTTTAAATGTCTATTTTAGGATCCTACACCAATAATGCACCACAGCGTACTACCACCTGCAGAAACACTAACGTCATATGACTGACAGTTGACGATTGACGTGGGCGGGCCTACAACATTCGTTTGGGTTGATTGATATGTCAAGCCACTAATCCTGGACCACGCTCAGCGAAACGTCTTCAAATATTCAACACGCGTTAAAACCAGACCTATTTATTATTTAACATCCTAACTTGAGATTCTCTATAATTGATTTCAAAAGTGTCTGAAAATTATCAATCTAGTGACATTCTTCAATTACAGCAGCTAAGCATATTAACTTTCTTCAACTTTTGTTTACAATACATTTTCTTTTCTTAAATACCAAATCTAGTTTGGGGCCGATTATTGCTTATTTTCATTTGCAAAATGGAGAGTCTACCACATTAAGTATTGCAATGAATAACTTCATTGGAGTGTTTGGAATGGGTGGAGTAACTGGATGTAGTGGGTGGAGTGTGTGTAGAACCTTACTGGAGTGTGTGGAGTAACCAGGTAGTGTGGGTGGTGTAACTTAAAAGAAGTGGGTTGAGTGGTCAGAGTATGTGGGTGAAGTAGGTGAAGTAATTGGTGCAGTGTGTGGAAGAAATGGGTGGAGTGTGTGGAAGAACTGGGTGGAGTGGGTGAAGTAACTGTGTAGGGATGATGGGTAGGGATGATGGAAAGGAATAATGTATCGGGATGATGGGTAGGGATGATGTGGGGATGATTTTTTCAGGACGATATGTAGGGAAGATGGGTGTGGATGATGTGTCTGGATGATGGGTAGGGATTGATGGGTGGGCATGATTGGTGGAGATGATGATGGGCTGATGGGTAGAGATGATGGGTGGGGATGATGGTAGGGATGATGGATACGAATGATAGAAGGGATGGTAGTGATGGATGATGTAGGGGTTATGGTATGGATGGTGTGTCAGGAAGGATGAAGTGTATATATGATGGGTGGGGAAGATGGGTGGGATGATGTGTTGGGATGATGGGTGGGAATGGTGGGTAGGATGATGTGTCAGAATGATAGGTAGGGATGATGGTTGGGATAATGTGTAGGGATGATGGGTAGGGAATAGGGATGGTTGTTAAGGATTATCGGTTGGGATGAGGGTTAGGGAGTAAAGAAAATTGGTAGAGTGTGTGGAGTAACTGGGTGGAATGGTTGAAGTAAGTGAAGTACCTGTGTGGAATGTGTGAAAAAACTATTTGGATTGTGTGGAATTTTATGAATAATATTAAGTTGTAACAGTCTAAACATCTAACCAATCAGCTGGCGATGGACAGAGCACCTTAAGCCACCTGAAGGAGAAGGTAGAAACCCCCCCCCCCCCCAGGTGGCCAGGATTGTGGCGGAACAGGAAGAGGTGGTAGCCCCAAGATGGTATTCCAGGGCTATCAAACGTCATAGCCCCCCCGGAGAAATTTATTGGGAAGACCGCGGTCATTCCTCCTCCTCTGCCCCTTTTCGTACCCGGTTGACAAGTCTCTCGCTGACGGCAGGCAGTGGGAGCGTGTCAGATTCCTCCCGCAGGTCTCCTCGTTGGCATGTTATTCTGTCACAGAAACAGCCAAGAAACTCCCCAGACCTTAATCCCATTGAGAACTTGTGGTTGATCCTCAAGAGGCGGGTGGACAGACAAAAACTCAGAAATTCTGACAGGTACAGTAACAATAATCTAACAGTACATAGTGCTGTATCAGAAAATAGTCAGTAACAGTAGTGCTGTACCTGAACATACTCAGTAATAGTAATCTAACTGTACATCGTGCTGTAACTGAACATACTCAGTAACAGTAATCTAACAGTACATAGTGCTGTACCTGAACATACTCAGTAACATTAACAGTACATAATGCTTTACCTGAAAATACTCAGTAACAGTAATCTAACAGTACATGGTGCTGTTAGATTACTGTTACTGAGTATGTTCAGGTACATCTTTATGTATTGTTAGATAACTGTTATTGAGTATGTTCAGGTACAGCACTATGTACTGTTCGATTACTGTTACTGAGTATGTTCAGGTACATCTTTATGTATTGTTAGATAACTGTTATTAAGTATATTCAGGTACAGCACTATGTACTGTTCGATTACTGTTACTGAGTATGTTCAGGTACATCTTTATGTACTGTTAGATAACTGTTAGTGAGTATGTTCAGGTAAAGCACCATGTACTGTTAGATTACTGTTACTGAGTATGTTCTGGTACAGCACTATGTACTGTTAGATTACTGCTACTGAATATTTTCAGGTAAAGCATTATGTACTGTCAATGTTACTGAGTATGTTCGGGTACAGCACTATTTGCTGTGAGATTACTGTTACTGAGTATGTTCAGGTAACACACTATGTACTGTTAGATTACTGCTACTGAGTATGTTCAGGTAACGCACCATGTACTGTTAGATTACTGTTACTGAGTATGTTCAGATACAGCACAATCTACTGTTAGATTACTGTTACTGAGTATGTTCAGGTACAGCACTATGTACTGTTAGATTACTGTTACTGATTATTTTTAGGTAAAGCACTGTGTACTGTTAATGTTACTGAGGATGTTCAGGTAAAGCACTCTATACTGTTAGATTCCTGTTACTGCGTCTGTTCAGGTACAGCAGTATGTACTGTTAGATTACTGTTACTGAGTATGTTCAGGTACAGCACTATGTACTCTTAGATTACTGTTACTGAGTATGTTCAGGTACAGCACTGTGTACTGTTAGTGCTGTACCTGAACATACTCAGTAACAGTAATCTAACAATACATAGTGCTGTACCTGAACATATGCAGTAACAGTAATCTATGTACTGTTAGATTACTGTTACTGAGTAAGTTCAGGTAAAGCACTATGTACCGTTAGATCACTGTTACTGAGAATGTTCAGGTACAGCACTATGTATTGGTAGATTACTGTTACTGACTATTTTCAGGTACAGCACTATGTACTGTTAGATTGTTGTTACTGACTATTTTTAGGTAAAACACTGTGTACTGTTAATGTTTTCTGAGTATGTTCAGGTACAGCACTCTATACTGTTAGATTACTGTTAATGCATATGTTCAGATACAGCTCTATGTACTGTTCAATTACTGTTACTGAGTATGTTTAGGTAACACACAATGTACTGTTAGATTACT
>JACXGM010008190.1:0-29331 GCA_016801145.1 Umbra pygmaea
CAATCACCTGAATAACATCTATACAGGAGTCTAGGTTAATAACAATCACCTGAATAACATCTATACAGGAGTCTAGGTTAATAACAATCACCTGAATAACATCTATACAGGAGTCTAGGTTAATAACAATCACCTGAATAACATCTATACAGGAGTCTAGGTTAATAACAATCACCTGAATAACATCTATACAGGAGTCCAGGTAAATAGATCCTTTAGTATCCTTGCAGTTTTTCTCATCCTTGTAGGAGTTTAGGATGTAGGAGCCATCTGGCAGCTGGGACAAGTAGAAATACCTCCTCTTAAATACCTGGAACCAGAGAGTGAGTTTAAGGGCACCATTGTAAACAAGGAAGCAGTACAGATGTTAGGGACACACTCATGTCAACCTGCATATTCAGGAAGCTGGGAACTAAAATAAACATTTCAATAATGTCATTTATTAGTAAGGGACATTTATTTTTCACAGCATATATATTCTGACATTTTAAAGTAGAAATACATTTTGAAACCTTTTTTTACATTTAACATATTAATTAGTTTGCTTTTCCAAAAAATCTGAGAAACGACTGGATGATCACACTAAAGGTGCAGTCCAGGACGTTTGCTATTAACAGAACAGTTTGTTAACATCTGATTTTATGTTCAATGTGTTGCCTGTTGTTCAGGGATGTAAAAGGTCCTTCTGGAGGTTAACTGGTTATGAGTGTTTGTGTAACTGCTAAATACTCCTGGGGGAGCTGTAACGTGACTGGTTATGAGTGTTTGTGTAACTGCTAAATACTCCTGGGGGAGCTGTAACGTGACTGGTTATGAGTGTTTGTGTAACTGCTAAATACTCCTGGGGGAGCTGTAACGTGACTGGATATGAGTGACTCACCCTCATGGAGACTGACAGGCTGCTGTTGATGTTGGCCTTCTGCAGCCAGCCCTGCTTCATAATACCTCCCCTCTGGGAGCACAGTGACGACGAGTCCTGGTGACACACACACACACGTTTGTGTTTCTATCTTTATGGGGCACTGAAAATTAATCTCTACCTAAATATCCACACTTCCTATTTCCTAGCACTAAACCTAACCCTAAACTTAACTCTTACCCTAACCTTAACCATACCCTCAGTAACCTACTGTAACATTAGTGCCTAAATTTAACCTTGGAATAATGCCTAACCCTAAACTTAATCGGTAATGCTTAACCCTAATCCCCAAAATTTACAATTTGTCCCCACAAGGTCGAATGTTACATTACAAGTTTTTGTCGGGTTTATGTAAAACCAAGGGCACCACACACACACACACACACACACACACACACACACACAGGAAGGGAGAAAGGGAGTTAGTAGCAGAGGGATAAAAAGTAAAGCTACGTAATCAGTCTTCACCACAACCTGGCTGTGTTCAACAGGTGAGGGCCTAATAAGTTCCTAATTTTAACTGGTCATTAGCTACTATATGAACTCAAATCTTCCCTCACCTACAGAACACAGAAAAATACTTTGTATTTTTACACCTCTGGTTAGTAGTTTTAATGTCTGGTGTGGATGCATTGAACAAGAAAGAGGTTCATACAATACAAACACTCACATACGTTAAAATCTCTGTGAATACACAAACATGCATCCATTCAGACAAAACGAACATCCCCACATCGACCTGCAGTGTACCCTGTTCGTTTGAAAACACTGAGGGAATTTATGGCTTCAAATGAACCAGTCATTTCACCCATCTATCTCTGACCATTTAATCAACATTCACATCTCCATGGGACCATTCATCACCACGGTGATATCCATCACGAGGCCGGGGCAGTCGAATGGACACAGTCACACAATCCACTTACTACTGCTGGGAAACACAGAGACAGCGGACGTGCAGTCGCGGCTATCACAAACAGAAACAGGCACACACACGCTCAAAGTAACACACACACACCGTTGTGTTCGTGTGTGCGCATGCATGTACGACCTCTAATCACATTAAAGTCATACACGATTGCATGCTTTCTCTACTGCAATCCACCATTTATCTCCCCCTCTCTCCTTCTCTTACTAGTCCTCTGAGACCCCTCCCTCAGTCTTCCTGACTGCATTATCATTTATTAATCCTTATGGCCCTTCTTTCTATTGGGCTAAAAGCAATAGGCTACTTGTAGATGTATGGATGTATCAGTGCCACCCCATTACTGCCTCTAAGGCTGAGGCAGAGTGACCAGGCCCATCATGTAACATCATCCAATCTCTTTTACTGCTGCCTAGATTGACAGTCTCTTTCTCCTCTCTCTTGACTACTAGGCTGTAACCGAAGGGCAGGCTACATCCCTGTGTAATGCACTTCTTGTGTAGGACTCTAGTTAAATGTAGTGTACTAAATAGGGAATAGGGAGTCATGGAGTCGCCTCTGCGATACAATAACATGTCCGGCGGGCATTTAGAATGCTTAAATTATAGCCCTTTTGAATGCTAAGTTTATCCATATCCGGATGGGCCAATGGCGGTGGCGGGGCTCGATGACAGCTATTTATAAAAGAGCAGAGCTCTGGTTTCACTGTTTGCAAAGCACTCAGAGCGAGCTACTGGCCTGCCATGCTAGCCCGGTCCCAACTCTTTGTTCTGTCTTGCCTACTGCTAACTTGACAATGACCACAGTTAGGCTAGACAGCACAAACATATATGGCACTAAGCTATGTCTTTATGCCTTCCAGTACAGCCACACATGCTCTCTCACCACAAACCCACATCAGAGTGGCTCAGTGGGTGGGGGGGGGGTTGGAACTAAGCTGCATCTGTAGGAAATGGCTGTTATTTGATGCATTGTTCAAAAAAATGCTTTGGGGGCTTGCGCCGTTGTGTCGACGAATCGATATGGCTAACCATCAAAGACTTCATATTCCCCAACCGACCTGAGATCATGTTGACAAAGTCAAAAGGGCATTTGTTAAACATGACCCCACCAAACTATCAAGGCCTAGAGGGCCCAACTTAATAGGCCACACAAAAGACCTAAATCAATATTACACACAGGCATTCAGTACTAACCTGTTCTACTGGCAATCCGTGGATAAACGTAAATAATATAATGTCCCCTCATTACGTAAACAGTCATATGTATGGCCAGTCATTCATACGTAAACTCCTGCACGGACTGAAATGCCGTTCTACGGAAACATTGCCAAGAATAGACCAATCGGCGGTAGGTTTCCGTATTGGTGAAAACAAAAGCTAAGCGATTCCTGGCAAGAGCACATCATCAATCCCTGTCAAGGTAAGCCAAACTGTACGTCCAACTAATATGTCAGTTGTCAATCTTTGATTGAGAATCCTTGAATGGATCGTGCAAATGTCATTTTAATTCAACTGGTCCAGGCCAAGAACAAGTTCGTTCAGCTAGCGAATTGCCTAGCCACTGTGAGTATGTCATTGTCGCAATGCTACAAATCGTTTCACCGCATTGTCCAATGCTCCAGTTGAGTGCATCCATTTTCAGAGCAATATGTGTAATCAGTAAAAAAAACTATTGAAGACGCTGTGTTTTGCACTAAATTGTGATCAAATGGAGGTCCTGCCAAAAATAAAATGTCTAACAATAGTTCACACTGTTGTCTCACTTCAACATGGCCTGCCACTCAATAGCTTAACATATGAGGCTTTACGTTTCCATGACTGAGGAAATGTAAACATGTGTACGAATACCAGCGATTTCCTGTTTTGTACAATATTTTATGTTTTCGTTTTGAGAACAGGCTGACAGTACTAGTCTACTGTAACACATACCTCATCTTTAGCGTCTTCATCGATCTCAAACACATGGGTGGGCAGCTTGTCTGTCTTCAGGCCTTTACTGTGAAAAGACATGTGCAGTATGAGAGAGTGATGTTAACCTGAAATTCTTTTTGATTCTATCCGGTTTCTGCACTGTAAGAAATGTGCATCCGCGTTGTCAGATTTACTTAACAATGTTATGTTTGATTTACACAACATGTTGTGTTTCTCCTCAGAAACACAACATGTTGTATAAATCCAACATAATATTTTCAAAAATGAGGAGAAACACAACATGTTGTGTAAATCAAACATAATATTTTCAAAAATGAGGAGAAACACAACATGTTGTGTAAATCAAACATAACATTGTTAAGTAAATCTGACAACGCGGATGCACATTTCTTACAGTGTGGTCTTTTCCACTTTGTGTCAGTGTACCATGCAAACAGTTGTCCGCTAATTCCTTTCCCTCTTCTCCATGGTGATACTACTGGGCTGTTTCTATCCATGGATTAATTAAAAACACGCCAAAGGTATATTAGACTTACCTAGGGAGCATGCGGTAATCACCAGAGTACGCTTCATATTTGTAGTTGATGACGTGCCAATCCGTGTTGTAAGTCTTGATGCACTGCCAATCAGGCCGACAGAGAAATAAGTTAGTGACTTCACAACACCAGGGCCCAGGGAAGACATACAGAGAACGGGTCAGAATTCACACCAATGCCTGAAATGACCTCCCCTCTGGTTCACTCCTAAACATTAAATGTCTTAATTATGACATTTTGGTTTTTGGTATGGGACAAGGTGATCAACAGGTAACAGATAAACACCCCTCAACCGACAGTTTGTAGCTGGCCAGGCGGGAAGGTTTCCAATGATGATATGAAGTCCTTGTCAAGCCTTGGAAGGCATGTTGTGCACTAGCATGGTTTGAATAAGTACCTCCTTGGAGAACAGGCTCTTGGCTTCTCGTTCTGCATTCTGAGGCACTGAGGGAACCACCGTCCTCCTTTGGCGGGAGATTTGAGATGCCTACGTGGGGCGGGAGTGGGAGTGGGGAGGGATGGAAAAAGAGATGAGTGCGAACCGTTTATTAGTCGTTTAGTGCTTTTAAACAGAACCATATGTTTTTAATAATGTGTATTTAAAGGAATGCCAATCCAGCGACAGGCAGGGCCCCTTGGATTTGAACAATGACGGCTCAATCCTTACAAGGCTATATCTTGAGAACTGAACTGGGCCCGGTTCCCCAAAACGTTCTTATCGCTAAGTAGTTCTTAACTTAATAGGTTTCCTATTAGGTTAAGAACTACTTAGCGATAAGAACGTTTTGGGGAACCGGGCCCTGGTAGTTTATGGTAAAATTGAATAAGAATGAAGAAAGGGAAAACGAGAAAAACACCCTGCCTGAGTAACGTTTTACAGAATTTGCTGATCCGGCTGTAAAGTGAACCCTGATTCTGGTATTCCTCTACTAAGGGAGCTCTGTGTTTGAATGACCCAATGATTTGCTACAGCTTGCTAAAATGTCAAATCATTTCATCCCAGAGCAATACTGACCCATTTTGTTTCACAGAACATGTTCCATGTGTTGTTGGGTGTGTGTGTTTCACCAGTGTGTGTGCTTACAGAGACATCATCGGTAGGACACAGCAGGAGGTCTCGGTGAGGGTCGCTGTGTATCTGAGCCTTCCTCTGGAAAACCACGTTCTCATAGTCCAGAGGCTCGATGATCTTCGGCTGCTCCTGCCCGTACAAAAACAATACAGTTAACAGCGCACTCACATACAGACAGGCAATCTTAAATGATCGTACATAGCAAAATCTCCAGTGTTAAATCAAATCTGAAAGTGTTAAATCAACACTCTCAGTGTTTATATAGCGCCAATGGGAAAGATATATACACTGAGAGTGTTGATTTAACACTCTCAGAGTTGATTTAACACTGGTGATTTGCTGTGTACATTGTTACATTATACTACACTTAAAGTTTACTTATTATGCACATGTGCTTATACAGAACACCTTACCGGGAAATACATTTGAGTAGGTAGGTAGTTAAGCCTACAACTTTGTTAAAGGAGCCGTCAACAATATCAAAATATTGTGCACAAAATACAATTGCAGAAATACCAAAAGAGAGAGAGACAGACAAAGAGAGAGACAGACAGACATAAAGACAGAAATAGAGAGACATTGGGTGAGGCTGTCATGTACAAACACATTGATGTAGTAGATTGTGGTCGACCAAAACACACAGCAACTTTGTTTTCTAATAGATATTTCCTTATTTATCTTCAAGCATTCAGTTATGACACCTTTCATTTACCAACTTAGGTTATAAGCAGTAGATTCCGTTATGATTAGAATGTTGCTATCTAGTGCTGTTTCCGTAGGAAATGTCTCTTGGGTACCAATTTAGGCTATATGAGACCATTTATGAGATCAGTCAGCATTTATACACGCTGTGCACAAGCCTGCTCCAAACAGACTGGTGTAAATGCTCTGTCATTCCGCTCACCCACCAATCAAATGGTGGGGGCGGGCCTAGATGTAATTTATCCAGACAACCTTCACAGGAAGGATGTAATTAAAGCAGCCTTATGATTTTACAGAATGGGCAGCTCTACATTACAGAATGGGCAGCTCTACATTACAGAATGGGCAGCTCTATGAATCTAGTACAGGGCCGAGAAACAACCGCATCCCATGTAGTGCACTACATTTTACCAGAAGGGACTAGTCAGAAGTAGAGCACTACACGGTATTAGGTTCAAGTTGGGACGCAAGTGGGTGAAGGCTTAGGCACTGAACCCTTTGCTCCCAGCCTGATGTGTCTTTATAACAAAGCAGTCTAAATATGATCCATCTGGAACGGGCAGGGACTGTTGTTTAGAGTCTGTGGATCCAGGCCAAGACAGTCTCAGAGAATGCAGTTAACACAGCACACAGTCAGCATGGGGTCATCAGGAAAAAGCCTCTGTCTGTCTGATACTCAATAACCTGGACCGGACAGGAATTTAGGAGTGTGGATACTGTGCAGTCAGAGAGAGAGAGAGAAGAGGGAGGTAAAGAAATAAGAAGAAAGGGAAGTATGCAGGAGAGAGAAGAGAATAGAACCAATAGAGAAGAGGACACAGATAATTGTCTAGTGTTGATTTTTCAGTGTTAACTGATGGGTTAAATAAACACTTGTGAGTGTTACATTAACACACTCCTGTGTAACAGAACCACAGGGTTGGTGTTAAAAAAAGTGTTAGTTGTGTTTGTGTGTTAATTTAACACTCACAAGTGTTAGGCAAAACCATCAAAATATCCGAGATTGCTTTGCTGCACATTTTATTTTTCAGAATAGTTTGTTTTAATATAGCTTCTGCTTTGTGCATTCATGAATTGATTACTTTGTGTCATTATAAAATAATAATAATAATTTTTACTTTTGCTGTAAGTGGTATTATTGATTGCAACCATTACTGAGATGAGTGTTCCCTATTGATGTAGTTCAGCTAGTCTCTAGAATTGCAGTTCTATGGAATGCAGTTTGTGGGAGATAAAATTATTATTACTGTTGTATATTCTTTCAGTTGGATTTCAATTTTTATCAAACAAATCAAAATCTTACGGTGACTGTCATTGTGGTGCAAAAGTTGTAGAAAGACAAGGTTGGAATCTGTCAGGTTTACATAAAGGAACACTCCAGAACCCTAAACAGCTCAAAATCGTTGTGCCGGTCAAGTTTTCCGACACGATAGTCACAAAAAACACTTTCTTAGCACGTTTGGTAATTCCCAACTCGGCCACCGTTCCCTAAAAACCTGCAGTTACATAACTGCGCCATTTTTTTAAATACTAGTGATGTCACCAAAGGTTTTTGGAAGTTGGGAATTACTGAACGCATTGAGGTGTTTTTTGTGGCTGTCACGTCAAAAACATGACCGGCCACAATTTTAAGCTGTAAACAACACTGTGAGTGTCAGTCAGACATAACACCATTAATGGGTTAAAATAGCAACACTATGAGACACATTGTAACTTTAACTCAGATCCTGTGATAACTATATAAACACTAAGAGAGTGTTAATTTCCACACCATCCAATTTATCCAAATCCTCTGTGTTATTATATGTAAATTATAACACAGATGATTTTTGTCTAGGAAGGGCCAAGAACATGGGTCAAAGCAGCTGTGAGAAATATTAAGGGAGCTGTTGACTGGAAGAGAGTGTTGAAGTAACAGCTGGAGAATGACTCAAATCATTCAGAGGACTAGTTACACAACACAGCAGGTTAGTTCAACATAACGGCCTTTAAAGGGTGGAAGTCACTGGCCACAGAGGACGGCGAACCAGATTGGGTTTAAACATTCACTTATAACCTTTGACCTTAGGGTATTTTGTTCTTGGCTGATGATCTTTCGTGACTTCAGGGCATTCGAAGGGGGGTTGCGGCTCACTACTGCGTCCATTAGCATAGCAGAGAGCCCATGTTATAACAGGTGATATGCATTGGCCACTGAAAAGTGGCACATCATTTCCCAGGGCAACCGAGGCAGCCAGCCACAAAACAAAGATGGCTGCTCTGCCTCCATTTCATCTCTGCTGTGATGTCACTACATCCTGATCAGAGTTTCATAGAGAAGTGGAGGATTTCATTTCCCCTATTCAAATACAAAAGAAAACCCATCACTTCAAAAGACCCACAGTTGTCCTTATGTAGCATTAGACGAGCGAGTCAGCTCAGGACAAAGTCAGGCAGGGAGAAGCAACAACTACAGAAAGTGAATTACTAACTGAAAAAATAGAGCCTATCTTAGCAGTGCTGTAGAAAGCATTTGTTGCAAAGGAGTAATAGAGGACATGGTATGTGCCAACTGGATGTCCCCTATGTGTTATGGTAATATAAACTAGGCTGTGGGTTGATCCCTGAGTGCTGATTGGCCTATAGCACTGTTGTGTCAGACCACACGCTAACCATACATAACTTGACAAAAAAAGACATATTTCGTTGGAATCCAGTGTTGTTAATTTTCATTAAAAAAAGTCATTGTTGGATTTCTGTTATGTTTTTAATATACCCTGGCTAAGGACTGCATCCTAGCACTTTGCATTACATAATTAGAACAGCTCTTAGGTGTGGTATATTAGCCATATACCACACCCCCTGTGCTAAAATGTACTCCTGGCCTGGAGGGCACTTCCATGCAACAATGCCTGAGATATGGAGTTAACCCTAACCCTGTAGGCCTAGAGGAGTCTCTACTGCAGTGGTCAGTGGAGGAAGTACTGGCAGAGAACTACCAAGGCCCTCCACACGCCACCCTCCCACTATACAACAGCTGTTATGGTGTGTGTGTGTGTCCAACCTGGCCCTCATTCAGCCTCCTTCCATTAAGACAGTGTGGTGGGATCCTGAGCTGTGAAGGCTGAAGAACTGTTAGGATGATGAAACTGGCAGAATACATGCTTCAGGATACATGCTTCTCTTTTAAACAGAATCCTCCTGGTGAGATGTCCCGACAAATCAACTGTATTGACAGGCGCGTGTAGGAGGTAAATAAACTGGAATTTATTTAATGTTCGTATGTGTGCATTAAACTATTCTGTTTGGGTTTCTACTACCTCTAATAACACTGAGCATTCCAAGGATGTATTGCGTCTGGGATGTTGTGAAATGCTGAAAAACGAGAATATGCTGCTAGAACTCTGTGCATGAGTGTGAAGTAATGCTAATCTGATACTCAAATGTTTATTTTGATCTAATTTGTGGGTAGAATAACCAGGATGGGTTATTTTAGTCTCTGGAGAACTTTAAACAGTTCTTTAAACACTGCTACTTGTATAAGTATATGTTAGGAACAAGACAGGGTGTGGTGTATGGCCAGTATAGCATGGCTAATAGCTGCACTTAGGCACGACGCATCGCTGAGTGCCTGGATGAAGCAGTAGGTCGTGGTATATTGGAAATATATTACATGCCCCTGAAATGCTTTATTGCTCTTATACCCTGGTTACCAATGCATTTAGTGAACTAAAAAGGAATGTGGTGTCATACACATGGTATATGGTCTCTTATACCATGGCTGTTAGCATTCAGGATTCCTACCTGTAGTTTATACACTGATCAGCCATGACAATATGACAGGTGAATGTGAATAACATTGATAATCTTGTAATCATGCATCTGTCAGTGGGTGGGATGTATTAGGCAGCAAGTGAACATTATGTCCTCAAAGTTGATGTGTTAGAAGCGGGAAAAATGAGCAACTTAAGGATTTGAGTGAATTTGACAAGGGCCAAATTGTGATGGCTAGATGACTGGGTCAGAGCATCTCCAAAACTACAGCTCTTGTGGGGTGTTCCCAGTTTGCAATGGTCAGTACCTATCAAAAGTGGTCCAAGGAAGGAAAGCAGCAAACCGGCGACTGGGTTATGGCGGAACCAAGTCTCACTGATGCACGTGGGGAGGCCCATGTCTCACATGATGGCCCAAGTGGTCCGATACAACAGACGAGCTACTGTAGCCGAAATTGCTTAAAATAGTTAATGCTGGTTCTGATAGAAAGGTGTCAAAACACACAGTGCATTGCAGTTTGTTGCGTATGGGGCTGCGTAGCCTCATCCCAGGCAGATGCTGACCCCTGTCCACCGACATAAGTGACTACAATAGGCATGTGAGCATCAGAACTGGACCATGGCGCAATGGAAGAAGGTTACCTGGTCTGATGAATCACATTTTCTTTTACAGCACGTGGATGGCCGGGTGCATATGGGTCATTTACCTGGGGAACACATGGCACCAGGAATCACTATGGGAAGATGACATGCAGGTGGAGGCAGTGAGATGCTTTGGGCAATGTTCTGCTGGGAAACCTTGGGTCCTGCCATTCATGTGGATGTTAAGTTGAAACGTACCACCTACCTAAGCATTGTTGTAGACCATGTACACCCTTTCATGGAAACTGTATTCCCTGATTGCATTGGCCACTTTCAGCAGGATAATGCACCCTGCCACAAAGCAAAAATGCTTCAGGAATGGTTTGAGGAACGCAACGAGTTCAAGGAGTTGTCTTTGCCTCCAAATTCCCAAGATCTAATCCAATCAAGCATCTGTGGGATGTGCTGGACAAACACGTCAGATCCATGGAGGCCCCACCTCGCAACTTACAGGACCTAAAGGATCTGCTGCTAACGCCTTGGTGACAGAAACCACAGCACACCTCCAGAGGTCTAGTTGACTCGTGGAGGCCATGCCTCAATGGGTCAGGGCTGTTTTGGTGGCAAAATGGGGACCTACACAATTAGGTCATATTGTTATGGCTGATCCATGTAAGATTCATTATATTCTTACTGCATACTCATTCTTCGGGTTATATATTTGAATTAATATGAAATTGAATAATCTGTCCTGGATGTACTCACACATATAATCAAATCATTCATCCCTGAGAAACACTGAGACAAACAAGTGTGTGCTACAGTAGATGTTGGAAGTATCAACTGTAAGATTTTAAAACGGATTCATGTGAATTCGATAGAAAAATGCTATAGATTAGTTGACAAGTTGATTCAGGTGTGCTAGCTCGGGAAAACATCTAATATATGGCATGGCTGGAGAGGGTTGAGATCCAATGGATTAGAGTAGCTGGGAATGTTTTTGTATTTTGAGTATGCTATGTGAAACTTGGTGACATCTTTGCACAGTCATGCTTTTTTAAGCCAGGTCACCATTGCAAGTGAGAATCAGTTCTCAATCATTTACCTGGATAAATAAATATGAAATAAAATAAATAGAATAGATTTTAAGAACGATGTAAGCCTACAGTAGCTAGAATGATTGCCATCCTCTGCGTTATGAGAGCTGTAGCTGAAGAGCTGCTGTGGAGGGAAAGTGGGTACGAGGAGAAGTTACTTTCCTTTTGTTTGGTGCACAGTGTTTCTCCTTTCTCGTCTTTTTGCTTTCACTTTTACCATCCCCACTCTTCTTTCTCAAACACATGCACACACACCCACACACACCCACACACACCCACACACACCCACACACACCCACACACACCCACACACACACACACACACACACACACACACACACACACACACACCCACGTGGTAAAGAAGGCAGGGTCCCAGGCTGCTAGGCCGAGCTGTCTGCTCAACACATCACTGTAGCCCCTTAGAGCAGAATATCAGTCGGTAGCAGCTTCCTGTCGCGCAACAGAGTGGGCAGTGGTGTAACCACGGAGCAAGAAACAACGGCTCAAATGCAGCGAAGCTAGATGAGAGAGAGGTGGAATAGAGTTTACTGTAGAGCTCAACCCCTGTAGTGATGCGTCGGGGCAGTTGACTCACAAGCCTTGGTGAAACCCAGCCTCAGCTTGATAGACAGATACAGGAAGACATTAGAGAAAGAGAAAAGAAAAACTGTGAGTGATGAAGGCGGAAGAAAGCAGGTATAAGTGGTTGGGACGTAGCCAGCCTGCCTTTTAACTTGTTCATAAATAGTGGATCTCTCGTTGTCTCTAAATGGAGCATTACCGAATAAAGCTGTCTAACTCTGAAGGCAGAGAATAAAGTAACATTCCAGAAGTCTGGGTGACTGCTAGGTACACACTAAAAGATTTTGAAAATCTTATAAGATTGTCAAAATGTGAGAGACCACAAACATGAGGACAAAAAATCCTAGATTTAACTGTTTTGCTCCTAGTGTGGTGTGCCATGATGTGACAAAGACAGCACACCACACATGAACAGATTTTCAAACAGAGTCCTGAATGTGAACACGCGACATCTCTTGAGACTTCAGAAAGCATGACCAACTCTTCTCCCTGTACAGTTGATTATGGAAGGTTTACACGACACGTTGTATAAACATTTGTGCTGTTGCCACAAATCAACAAGCTGATCATATACCATGGATGTAGTAAGAGAACTGGATGGCGCTTTTGACTCTAAGCTCTGTTCATTTAAATGAAAATGGCTCAAAAGCACATGAAGCAAACATGGAGCTCCAAAATACCCGGATCTTCCATGTTGTGTGGCCCAACAGACATGTGCACTAGCAACAGTTTGTGTGTGTTCGTTGTAGCAACCGGTAGCAATGGGCCAATGGACATGCGCACTAGCAACAGTTTGTTTGTGTTGTCGTAGCAACCGGTAGCAACACTGCACATTCACCATGTCTAGTTTAATAACCTTGGATTCGGCTACTAGTGAATGTTAAAAAATATTTAAAACCTGACGTTTTAAACAAGGACCCTTTAAGTGTTCGAGGTGGTAAGACATGTACCCCCAAATAAATTATCCGCTGGAATATAGAAGTTTCTTTCACCATGAAAGTCTATGGGGAAAAAGTGTTTTTGGGCAGCAGGGGGTGCAGTTCCACCGTTGGCCACTAAGCCCATGTTTGCTTCAACTTCTGTGTCTAAGCCTACCCCGTTGTCTTATACTGTCATAGGGCCCTATGAAATCTGTGTTATTTTTTGGCCAATTCCGTTTTATTTTTTTCCAAATTCCGTGATTTCTGTAATTTTTTCAAATTTCCGTGATTTGGACAAAAGTTGCATTCAGAAGCCCGCACCCGAACCTAAATAATAGAGAATTTTGCTGTACAGTTTGCACAATCATTGCCAGGTAGGCTAAATTTACTTTCCATATGATCAAAGTACTTATTTCTAGACAGGCAGAAGGCTATTTCACAAAATATTAGTCATGTTAATAACACATTATTTCTTCTTACAGATGAATCTACCCAAAATAAAAAATAAAAGAGTAGAAAAAGATTTCCTAAGATATGGAAGAAAAGTGGAACAACGACAAACAAAAATATTTATAAACGTTATTTTAAGAAGTTGTATCAGGTGGAATCGTGTGGACAAAGCTATAACATTCAGCAGCAGTCCCGCTATTCCGACCTTGCTCTCCCTGAGTGCGAGCTGCCTAATTAGCAAGACCGTCAGAGAATTGCTTCAGGCGAAGGAACATAGAAGCCTATTCCTAGTTATATGCATTTGGATAAGTTATTGAATGGAGAAAAAACAAGCGTTGTCTGATTGGAAAATTTAGAATGGAGTGAATACCGTTGTTAATAGCTGTCAGTTATCAAGCGGATTACAACGTTTGAATGATATGACGGAGCGCATGCTGGCCATATTCGGTAGAGAAACATACTGCATATAGCCTATATATAGAGCGCAATTTAACTTCCAAATTTGCTGTCTTTTGTATTAGATCAAACTCAATGACAGTTGTTAATATTACTGGAATATATTTGGATTATAGAAAAAATATGTAGATTGCTTGAAAAAATGCAAATTCCGTTTTTATTGATAGATTCCACGATTCGGTCCGTGTTTTCCGCAACGCGGAAACCATAGGGCCCTACTGTCATTGGGTTTTACACAACACATTGTATAAACACAGAGCTGACAACTCTTACGCTTTCGGCGTGTGACACAAGCATTTTGCCTGTTTTCACACGCATGCACGCCACACATTCAACTTCTCACGCAAATAAATCAGTCCGAGGCTCGTTTGTTCCTTTTTCAAACTCCCCGACAGTAGATGGCGCTGATGAGCGCCACTGAACCTTATGCGTTGCACCCAGAAGTTAGCGAAAGAAGAAGAGATACCATTACCGCGAAAGACAACGGGAGAAGAAACGATCACTACCTTGAAAATTCTGATGAGCTGAGACTAGGTATGTAACAATGAAATACAGTCCAATTGAGTACTCACTCTCTAAAACTTTAAATCTTGAAATAAATTATTTGTTTTGACGGGGTTCAGTTAAGGAAGAAAGTTGAACATTGGATTCACAACCAGGGCTAAACTTAACAGATTACTCGACGAGGGTGACATCACACCACAGCAAGTGGATTCATTTCATGAAGCTTTGTTGTGTTTCCTGACTGTGGACTATGCACAACGAGCTGCCACTGGAAGATCTACTGACCAAACATGCAATATTTGTAGATGTACGGCAGAGGGCTGAAAGTGACATAAACAATGCCCTGTACTTTGTTGAAAGATTAGCTAGTTTTTTTTCTAATTATTGTCGATTATCTTAGTTAAAACACCCTGCGTTTTATGATGAGGTATTTTCACTCCTAAACTGCACATGAGCTATTCTTATGTGGCTTCTCCTCAAAGATGCATATGAACTGCTACAGGTTGATGCCCATATACCTAAAACTTAACAACTTGTAACTCTACTTTCATAAATAGGTTTCCCCATCTCCTCCCATACCATGGGCAAGAGGAGCATGACCTTCTGAGTAAGGTGTTTCTAAAATTTCAGACCATGCCAATGATACCATGAAGGACAAACTGAAATGGAAAGGTTCTGGGCTGAAATGGCAACCAGGAAACGTAAGGTAAACATTTATGGTTTGTTTTGTCTTTCCTTTAGGAAGGTGTGGTTTGGCTACATCTGTTGCTTAAAATTGTTGCGTGCATATATGTGTCATGCATTTTGTAAATTGTGCATGTTTTATCTGATCAAAAATCAAGGTATGTTTTTCCATTGTGCTTTGGTGCATTTTCCATAGGTGACAGGAGCCAAAGAATCTGAGAGGCTTGCTGCCGTCGCCAAGCTCCTCCTGGTGTTGCCCCATGCAAATGCAGATGCTGACAGGGTGTTTTCAGTTGTGGGACTGAACAAAACCAAGAGAAGAAACAGCCTAGCATTGGATGGCACCCTGTTTTAATAATGATCATAAAGATGGCCAATCTGGAGCCCTGCTTCAAATGGGAGCCCCCCTCCGAGGTCAGCAAGGCCTCCAAGAAGGCCACAGGCCTGTATAACCATGCCCACAGATCATAGACAAGGACTTTAACCAGCTTCTGATCTGCATCTGATACTGATTATGCCTCATTTTGTTGTTATTTTTGTAATGCATTAATCTGTTTTATGCTTGGAAAAAGTTATACTGTTTAAGTACTTTTAAGCACTTTGTTTGTTGCACTTATTTGTTTCTGATGGACCATTTGGTGGGCTTTGAATGAAGAACAATGTCCCTTCCTAACTAATCTTCTGTCGTTTTCGGCTGAACATAAATCATTAAGTGCTCTTAAAAATACAATTATTCACAACATGGGTTAGGTTTCAGTTTAAAATTTTAAACACAGGTCTATGAAAAAGGCTTTATTGTGGTAAATAGGTGTTTAGACACAAAAAAGTTTTCTGGTGGAATGTTAAGCTCAAGTCTAGAAGGCCGTACAAGTCATGATGCCAAATATGAATCAGAGTAATTTCAGGTATTGCACATCTTTAGCAGACCACTCTAAAATCCACTAGAATGCAGGAAATCACATGACTTAATCCAAAATATCCTGGGGATGGAACTTCAGCTATGTCTGCTTCACAGAATGTAACTAATATTGTCCATCTCCAATAGGCTGCCCCTATCAACGGCTTTGGGCCTCCCAACAAACCACCAGAATGCAGGGAACAACATGGGTACAACATCAAATTAATTACAATTCTCTTATATCTGAGCCAACAACCTGCGTGCGCGGCATAATTTTACTCACCCCTGACAAAATCTCACTCCAAAGTTTTTTGAAAAGTTGGCAGTTCTGTTTTAAACATTTGTGCTGTTGCCACAAATCGACAAGCTGATCCTCCATCTCTGCTGTCCAAATCAAATTAACCTTAATATACATCATGACTGTGTTTGTTATGCTTCCGTCTTCTCTCAGCTTGCTTTCTGATTAGATATAGTTTTATTTCACCTGATAATCTCCAGATCGTGTGCTTGTTTTTCCTTGGGGTTACTCCCACACATCAGGTTTTCTGATCGTAAATATTTCTGATCGTAACATGTTGAATATTTACGATTTGCGATCGGGGTGGCTCCATAGACTGTATATATCACTGGATGTAGCATGTGTGACATCACCCGTTGGTTTGTGAAGATCTGATTTGGGTCATCGAATTTGCTGTTACAGGCGCAGACATTTTGGTGGCGGATGTGATGATTTTAGACGAGAGGGAGGTGTAATCTTGCTAGCTAACTGATATTAATTGGGATGCTAAACAAAATATAAAACAAAATGTAACGTTACTTACCGGAAAAACTGAACTGCCAACTTCTTTGACTGTCTTGTCGTACAACCAAACCCCATAGCCACGCCCTAAACGCCCCTTTGCTTTATCGCCAATTTTAAAATCAACGAGACCATAGTAAAAAAATGATCATCATTATATATTGCAGAAGGCTTAAATGTAGCGATTGAGACCATGTACTTATTATGAACATTTTTACTGAGGTAATAAATCAAGTGAGATGTGTCTCTCATTCTCAAAGACTGTTACAGAAACCGAGCTCTTTTGCAACCAGATGTATTGCCCCCAGCAGGAATTCAGAAAGAATGCATTTTTAAGGCACTTCCTCATTTCCGTCAATTTGCCAAACTGGATGCTCACCCTGTGGGTGGCTCCGACGATCTTCCAAGCAGGTTCGGTCACTCTTAACACACCTCACACCAAGGGAAGATCTAAAATAATCTGTAGAACCATCAAGAAAATCTAGACATACCTAGGATTGTTGGAAGGGGGAATATCCTCCCAAAATCAGCCCAATAACCTTGTGGTGTGTACCCAGCATAAGGGTTCAGTAGAAAGACAGGTGAAGTGTTGTTGTAACAAATGGGCTTTAATATTGGGGTTTATGTTTTGTGCATTCACAAATAGGACATACAGGTCCTTCTCAAGAAATTAGCATATTGTGATAAAGTTAATTATTTTCCATACTGTAATGATAAAAATTAAACTTTCATATATTTTAGATTCATTGCACACCAACTGAAATATTTCATGTCATTTATTGTTTTATTACTGATGATTTTGGCATACAGCTTATGAAAACCCCAAATTCCTATCTCAAAGAATTAGCATACAAACAAATGTATGCACACATTAGCAGAGCAGAGCCACTGTCGCTAAACGGTTGTATATTAGGGCACCAAAATGTGTGCAATAAAAATCGAATTGCAATTCATGGTAACCTCTATACAGTTGTGCTCTATTTTCAGAAATGATGACTGATAATGCAGAAAAACTTTATTTTTTAGGGATAGTGATCAGGTCACATCATTTTGTGTGCTCTTTTTAAATCATAATGATAACTGAAATCACCCATGTGGCCCTGAACAAAGGTTTACCGGTACACACTGTACCCTTGAACGATTGGCCTGATAATAAACACAAGTTGACACGCACAGGTTTCAATGGCTACTAAGGGTACATTTCCAAACCTGTGATAAAGAAAGTGTAATTAGTGTATGTATATAAATAGTCAGTGCGTTTGGTAGCTATTTAGAGACCCCTGCACATTTCATCCAGGGCTGTACTGACTTTGCTGGATCCTGAGTCTTGGGGAAAGCAAAAGGACTGTCAAAGGACCTGCGAGAATAGTTGAACTTCATAAACCAGGAAAAGGAAATAAAAAGATATCCAAATATTTTAAAATGTCAATCAGTACTGTTAAAACTCTGATGAAGGACTAGAAAATTAGGGTTTCTCTTGATACTAAGCCACGATTAGGTAGACCATTGAAGAGCCACATCTGCCAGAAAACTTGGTCAGGATGCAAATACAAACCCACAAGCCACTTCAGCTGAAATACAGGCTTCTCTGCAAAAATCGTGTGCCTTTTTCAAGGACGTACTTGAACAAAAATGGTCTGCACGGTTGAGTAGCCCGAAAAAAAGCAGTTACTGCAACAATGCCACAAAACAGCCTTCTTACAATATTACAAACAGCTTCTAGACAAACCTCAAAACTGCTGGAAAAAAAACATTTGGAGTGATGAGACCAATATTTAACATTTTGTTCACAACTATAAACGATATGTTTGGAGAGGGGTCAACAAGGCCTATGATGAAAAGTACATTATCCCCACTGTGAAGCATGGAGGTGGATCTCTGATGTTGTTGGCTTGTGTGTGAGCCTCACACACTAGCAGAGGTGGTAAAAGTACTGAGTGAAAGTACTTTTCTGAAGTACTCTGAGTTCACAAGTTTTGGGAAGTCCCTACATAAGACCAAAATTGACAGGTAAAGGGAGGTAATATCTTAACAGTTCCCTAAATAAAAAAATGGAAGAGTAAAGAAAATGTGAATCATGTCTTTGGTAAGATATTAACTCCCTGAACTGTACTTTGTCTTTAGGCAAAATTTATGGAAAGATGAAGGCATCATGTTATCAGAAAATATTGGGGAACAATTTGCATTAATCAGCCCAGAAGCTGTGCATGGGATTAACCTTGGACTTCTTAAGATGACAATGATCCAAAGCCAATTCAACTTTTTAAAGGCTGAAGCAGAAGTGAAGGTTCTGGAGTGTCCATCATAGTCTCCTGACCTCAATATAATTCTAGATATTTATTTTAGACTTTGCATTTGTCTTTGGAGTCATTCTTTGTGTTTTTGTGTTGCTAATGACGTGTTAATAAAAGTCTGGGAAGCCATTATGATGAGGCTGAAACATCTAACCTTGGCTTAACAAAACAGAAATTTGGAACATCATTAAAATTAAGAAAAGCACTGGTGACATCAGCAACCTTCTGGTTAGATAGGCCTCAGCAACCTTCTGTATAGATTGATAAGCCTATACAGTGTACACAATAAAAGGTAAACTAAACCATTATTTAACAGACCATGAATTTTCTCTAGGAGAAGGAAAACTTACATCCCAGGTCTACACTGCACAGTCCAACTACTGTACTAACTGAAACCAGGGGGACAGGTTACGATTTAATACAAACTTCATAGAATTCCTGAAAAAACTGCCGGCTGTTTTAGGTGAACGCTGGGAGCCAACTAGCATATCACAAAAACAAATTTAAATAAAAACTAATTAGAAATGAATAATCAAATAATTTTAATGAATGGAATTAACAAATATAAAGAAGAAAATATATAAATAATATAAGCCTAAATACTCAAGCGCACACATATTTGTCCCAACTCAGACTATTACTGCCTGTTTTTTCTTTTTTTCTTCTTGAAAAAGGGATAATTATTTTGAAGAGAATAAACTGTATAAGCCCCTCCAAAGTGAGAAAGCTTGCATTTCTGAATGCAAACATCTCATGGCAACATTTTGCTGTGTGCTGCTGATCACACCATGCCAATAGAAAAGAGTGAGAAAAGAGGGACCAGTTTAGCTGTTCTCTACTACTGACTATTGTTATTTATTTTTCTCTGACATGGTATATTAATATTTTATTATTCTGTTGTCTGGATTGTATTCGTTTTGAATGGTTACATTGTACAGTATATGCACTTTATATATATTTTATATGTTTATTAAAACAATATTATTTGTTTATTAAAATGTTATACATGTGTAATAGCATACTTTTTATTTTCTTTCAATTGTTTCATTACAAACTACTGCATTTGTAAAAACATTGTAGTTATGATTCCATTTAACAATAAACATTTTTTTAAACACCAATCGTAGTGAATCTATTGCAACCCGTAGTTGGTGTGAAAAACAGAGATTCAAACAAACAGAGATTCTGAGATTTATTTTAAAGAGCTGTTTGGGAACCAAATGAGACAGCTCTTTTTTGAAGAGCTGAGCACTGAAAAGAGACAGAATGCCCATCACTACATACCAGCTCAACTTTGAAATGTGGTAGAGTGGGTGTTATGATTTAGAAATGTTTGGGTGCAAGTTGAACTGGTTTGCTTGTCTTCATTAATGATTTAACTTTTAACACATAAGCAACATTAGTTTTACTGAAACGTGTCTGCTATGTTACAAGGAAATACTTATGGGACTGCACTTGTCATCCATAAAGACAATGACCTCAAACAAACTGTTGTAGCAAATTGTGAGTTGATGAGACCAAAGTGGAAAGTTTTAACTGGCCAAGATTTATTTGCAATTTAACATGCCTTTTAGTACAGGCCTGGCAGATCCTCACCAAGGAAGATTCCAAGCATCTGGTGGGGTCAATGAGTCACAGTCTTCCAGCAGTGAGGCCAGCTCCATGCAAATTGTGTGCGACTAAATACTGAGGTGCTTAACATAATAAAAAATTGTCCAAATAATTTGAGTGCGCTGAAAAGCGTATAGTATATACAAAAAGGTGTAATTTTTAAACCGTTACGAAATGGTAATTGCTCTGTAGAGGAAATTGTTTTGTAGACAATGTACATGAAAAAAGTTGGCTGGCCTGTTAGAATTATAGAAATAGAATAACTTATTGAAAAGCAAAGTGGCGAGTAACAGGTGATATGGCAACTGCATTTGAAAATACATACAGCAAGCAAAGATGTAGTTAATCTAATAGCTATGAAGAGGAACTGCACTGCTTGAGTGACAGGGGGGCGAGGCTTGTTTGAAAGTAGAAAAAGGTCACATAAGTTATTTCAAAATATTGCTTGTTCTTGCAATGTTATTATTGCACACGACAATATTGCTTGTTCCTTATGTACAGTGAGCACCATAATTCATTGGACAGTGAAAGTCTTTTTGTTGTTATTTTGGCTTTGAACTCTAGCACTTTGAGTTGAAAAGGATACAATGACAATAAGGTTGAAGTGCAGACTGTCAGCTCTAATTTGAGGGTATATTCATACACTGAATGAACCGTTTAGAAATGACAGAACATTTGTACATGGTCCCCCCATTTTCTGGCACCAAATACCATTGGACAGTTCAACTTATTGTAGAATGAAGTAATGCGCTTCAACCTAATTGTCGTTGTATCCTTTGAAACTCAAAGTGCTAGAGTTTAGAACCAAAGTAACAACAAATGGTCACTGTGCAATGAATTTCACTGTGTGTATTAAGGCTGCTATTTTATAATCAAACAATCAGACAAATGCTAATTTCATTAAACAATCATTATTATTAATGCTCAGCGCAATTATTGACCTCAAGACAAACGATGTCTCAGGTTCAAACGCAACACATCACATGAAGCAAATGTCAAAATAAACTCTCTGAAAAGGAGGTAAAAATGGAGGTAATAGCATACTTGTTTTAGATGAACATATTGTGCTGGGTTTTCTTCAACCTCTGTATTCATGGCTTCAATATGTCCTGAAGTCTTCCAGGTACAGTGAGATGACTATAGTTCTACATGTCTTTCCACTGATGTAGCATCCCAATGCCTTGTACACGTTGAAACGTACATATGCAATCGAAACTATTCAACCCCCATTGCAAAACAGGTTTTTTTGTCAAAATGTACAGACTTTCAGCTGTTTGCAATGAACAAATCAAACAAGTTTCAAGTGGTTTCCTCAAATTCAACTGCAAATGCAACTGATAATGACTTCTCCAGTCTCAAAATGATTCAACCCCTTCATGGCAGGCATCTTTATTACCAAGTAGAGCACCCTTTTGCTGTTATGACCTGTTGCAAATGACATGCATAGCCAGACACCAGCCTCTGGCAGCGTTTCTGAGGAATCTTAGCCCATTCTTCAAGAGCAATGTCCTCCAGTTCAGTAATTTTCTCGTGTTTGTGTGCTGCAACCTCCTTCTTCAAATCCGACCAGAGGTTTTTTATGGGGTTCAAGTCAGGTGACTGTGATGGCCACTGAAGAATCTTCCAGGACTTCTTCTGCAACCAAGCCTTGGTGGAATTTGAGGTATGCTTGGGATCATTGTCCTGTTGGAAGGTCCAATGACGCCCAAGCTCCAGCTTCCTCACAGATGGCATGACGTGGTCTCCTAGGATTTCCTGATATTTAATCTACGTAAACTTTGGGCTGATATGACAAAGGAATGGAATATTACATGGTGCAGCTTTAATGTCGATAATAATAAGATAACATTGTCGTTGTCGCTATCATAAAATCAAAACTGTCACTGACACCTACTGCTGGTGGTCACTTAGTCAACCAAGGTCAAATAGCACAGCATAAGCTTTTTGGCATATTTTCTTTAGCTAGCAGATTACTTTTTTGGTGAAGTATTAACAGTGAAGTAGCACTTGTCCTGGAAAAGCGTTGATGTATATCCCTGTGAGGTGAGTAAAGTAATTTAACATTGGGTATACAGTAAGTGTGGTGTTGTCAATGTTTAATGCAGTGAAAGTTGTCATATCTGACAGATTAACAAATTGCATCCCTGCTGTGAACACTTGATGGATGAGAAGACAAACTGTTGAGCTAATATGATTGCTGACACAACACAATATGAAAAGAGTTGCTAAGAGTTTAGCTGTATAATAAACTTACTAGATGTTTTCTCACTTTTCTTCTGATATCATTAATGAAATATCCCCATCTGCTTGCCATGGCTAGCTAATGTTTCAGTTAGTCTATCAGGTTAACAAGAACATTTTGTCTGCAAAGTGTACGCATGTTTTGTCTTGTCTAAATAAATGTCATACATGTTGAAATGGCCACAGCTGTTTTAATAGTGAACCAATTAACCATCTGAATCATTGGGTATTTTTTCAGGATACCTAGAAATGTTATGTATCATTCAGTAAGTGTGCTGCGTTTGCACTCTCAAAGCGTTGAGCCAAGACTTTTACTAGCAATTGTAACGGGTCCCAGTGTGGGATTCCCGTTCCACATTTGAACTGAGATCTTGGACTCTATGTTTATGGGTTTTCTGTTTTATTGTGATGTTTGATTTTGTTGTTTCAATGTCTGCCAGTGCTTATGCACTGTTGATCATGTTTGAATTTAATGTTACATATTGGGTGTGCTGTGTGTAGCGCCTTCCTCTCTTTCATTTGGTACTGATTGGGGACCGAGCGATCTAATCACCTAATCACTGTCAACTGGTTAGCTCCGTTTCCATATCAGTCCTAGGTGGGGGAGAGGAGAGCGCAATTCATTATTACAATGTCACAGTGAGGTATGTTTGTATAGGTCCACCATTTCCTTGTAACCCTTTCCAGGAGCCAGCGACGTGTTGTGACAAGTGAGTCCCGTTAGCTTGCAGAGTAACGTAATTGATGTATGATTGTGTAGCAGTGTCCATGCCGCTGTAAAGAGCATGTGGGTATATATATATGTGTATGAGTATTCAATTACGCACCCCCTGCAACGGCGTACCCTGCAGCATTGATGTATGTGTGCCCTGGAGGGTTTTTGGTAACATTAAATCAACAACCGTATATTGCCTGCCTGGTCTCCCCTTCCTCTATACACCACACACATACGTGACAGCAATGGAGGCTGTGAGTATGTAGATTGTGTAGGCCCTACCTCACTGAATGATTTATATTTCTATGTGAGTATGTAGATTGTGTAGGCCCTACCTCACCGAATGACTTATATTTCAATAGCCCCTTTCCGACCAAGTAGGTACAGGAACGTAGTTATAGGAACAGTCCACTTCTAAACAGTTCTACTAACTACTCTCCCCCAAAACCGGTTTTGCTATTTGCATTCGCACTGGTCAAGTGGCCATAGGAACTGGTAGGAGGGATAAGGAAGTGACGCAAGCACCGCAACAGGCTTTTATAGCGTCGTCACTAGACTTTAGCGTAGCACCACATACAACAACATTTCACAGTTTAATGTTTGTAACACTGGGTGTATGATTGGAGATAAGTGTGTATATAAGTGTCGTATGTATGCAGATGATCTGGTTGTTTTCAGCCCACGTAGTGCTGGGTTCCTTCAGCGGCTTGCTGTTCGTTCAGATTACGAGGCTGAAAACGACATCCAAAACAATTTTATAAAAATAATGTTGTGTTGATAATGACTAATAACGGAGTTCGAACCGCGGCGTTTAAAAACTAGGCTGGAGAGAAATTGAGTAGCTACTTAACACAGAAACACAAAAGACAAAGGCTCCAGCATAATATGTAGCATAATACGCAACAGACAAACGAAGCGACCGGCGTAATTTATAAATTGGACCAATCAACGTAGACCTAGGAAAAGGGAAAGACCCTGCTTGTGTAGGCCCTACCTCACTGAATGACTTGTATTTCTATGTGAGTATGTAGATTTTGTAGGCCCTACCTCACTGAATGACTTGTATTTCTATGTGAGTATGTAGATTGTGTAGGCCCTACCTCACTGAATGACTTGTATTTCTATGTGAGTATGTAGATTGTGTAGGCCCTACCTCACTGAATGACTTGTATTTCTATGAGTATGTAGATTGTTTAGGAACTACCTCACTGAATGACTTGTATTTCTATGTGAGTATGTAGATTGTGTAGGCCCTACCTCACTGAATTACTTATATTTCTATGTGAGTATGTAGATTGTGTAGGAACTACCTCACTGAATTACTTATATTTCTATGTGAGTATGTAGATTGTGTAGGCCCTACCTCACTGAATTACTTATATTTCTATGTGAGTATGTAGATTGTGTAGGAACTACCTCACTGAATTACTTATATTTCTATGTGAGTATGTAGATTGTGTAGGCCCTACCTCACTGAATTACTTATATTTCTATGTGAGTATGTAGATTGTGTAGACCCTACCTCACTCAATGACTAATACTTCTATGTGAGGATGTAGATTGTGTAAGCCGTACCTCACCGCCACATCTGATCACCAGGGAGTCAATCAAGAGAGAGTGAATACACTGGTCCACAGCACTTACTGCAATATGTGTACTGTTTGAGGAGTGGTACAGAAGTTACGCATATTAAAGGGGACCGCAAGAATGGTGTACTGGTGGGTGGTGTCCGACAGATTGTGGTGGGCTGGTCTGAGCCAAAATGCCGGGGCAGCTATTTTTGTCCAAGTCCAGCCCTGTCTCATAATGATTGTTTTTGACTTTGTCAAAATCAATGACATTTATCATGCAGACTAAATCACAACCCCTTTGAGACTGTTCACTAAAACTAGATAAAAACTAGGTGAATAAACAAGTCCAGACCCAGATTATTTTCACACTGCTCATTCAACACGGAAGCCTTTAGTCAGACCATGCACGGGATGTTCACCGACTATGGTTCCACAATTTAATTTACAAGCGCCCGATCTACACACAAGGAGTCACTGGAGAGCGACGTGGCAGGATAGATAATCTGTCTTATCTAACCCAAATCCTGGGCAGTGCTATGCCAATTTGCCTTGTGCAAGAGGTCAGAGGAAAGTCAGAGAACCCATAGTCAGGCTCGAACCACTGACTATCATGACGTAGAATGTAAAGCAATGTAGCAACTTAGCCCACTACGCCACGCGGACCCCCCACATGTGAGACTCTAGATCACAAAACGTTAGAGACTCTTTATCTAGATCAAGTAGCTGTGTAACAAAGCAAAACTAATTTACAGCACATGCATTCCCCCAAAAAATCTTTTTAAAATTAAGATTATATTTCAACTAGTCTAAAAATCTCAATATAAAATAATCTGAAATGACTACAAGTTAAACTGTTTCAGTCATATGTTATCTGTAGTCTGATGGCATGATGTTTACTGAACCAATCTATCTGTGTAAAATTGCAAAATTGATGCTAGCTACAAATATTAGAAATATTAAGCATTCCAATTCATTGTAGAATGGTTTGCAGCTCAACACATCAAAACAAAACGTTACAAGGATGTAAAGAGCATGAAGTATGAAATGCCAGGAAGAAGACAAGCTGCCCTATTGACACAGTGACATATGAAGACACACACAGGAAGCATGGTTGGAGCGTGCCTCCAGGGACTCCCCATTTGAGATATGCCTGCTGCAAGACCTCCACAAAACATTGTTTGTTCCCCGCTACCATGGCGACCGTTTTGCTGAGGTTCAACCAGACACAGCACAGTCGTGTTTCCTAGCAGACGTCAGAAAGGACCAAACTAACTCATCATAAGATTACTACGCCCGTTGACTTCACCAATTATCATGAGACTTAAATGGAGATGTTTGTAAATACTAAATATCAGGTTGCCTAAGGTTAGGAAACGGGTTCTTTACTGGAATTTTACGCGTCGCACAGAGGGAATGGCCCAGTGAGTCAGATGACATTGACTGTATCCTGGAGATTTTAACCTAGAGATGTCTCATGATGTCAAATCATAAGGTCAGTTACACTGCAAGGCTGTTCACACACACCACAGAAAACCCAGAAGGTTCCTTAATGATAGCATATCTGTGCATTATCATCATTATTTATGCACAATTTGTGTTACAGTTCAGGCTGCACTGCAAACCACAATCTGTGCTCAAATCATTCAAAAGATCTGTTTTCCTTTTTAGCAAAAAAAGAGAAAAGGCTCCTGTAAAACAGATTTTTTCTACTTAGGCTTTAACATGAAAGACAAACAGGATCAATAATGATGCATGAAATATTAATTCCACCAGGCATAAAGAGAACCAGTATAGCCTACACAGGACAGAGAACTGGCTCTATGAAGAACATGCAGTGCCCATTCAACCTCAGAATATCCACTGCTCATTCCCCAATCACACAAAAGGCACTGATATCTGATGCCAAGACCTACTCCTCCAGACACAAGCAACAGAAAAATGACAGTAATGCATCAATTTCAATACGTTTTGTAAGCTGACATCATTCTGTTTCAATATGGGCGTTTTTGGGCAATTACCAGGTAATTATATCTATGTTACTTAAATGTACATTTGGAGAAGGCCTACTTACTATAGTAATTACATGTGGCAAGATCTGCTCAGTAAGCGGAGTACTGACAATCTGAGACTTGCCGACACGCGTCATGGATACAATTGTAAATGTTGTCATACAAAGTCCGTGCATTCAAGTAACGTAATAAGATACATATTATCAGAAGAGTATTAATGGACCGGACCCTAGGGCTATATTGCGCGGTGTTGAACAGCAAGGTAGCCTACCAGCTAACGTTGCACAATACAGCAGGCTTAAAGACATTATTAGCTACTAACCACAATCACGGATGTCCGCACAGCCTCCGAGACGCTTTGCCTGAGTTCAGCGGCGGTTCCAGGTTTACTCAACCTTTTGGTGAATTTGCGTACTTCAGACATAGCTATCTTCCTCGTTAAAGCCACCAGGGATATCCCGCTATTACTAAGGGCATGCCGCGGATCCTGGACAGCTGCAGTTGTGACAGATGCGGGTGGACCAGGCAGCGGTTGCGTAGCTAGTAGTGAGGCGGGGCGGTGGGGATGCAGATGGTGCTGCTGAGGACGGAACAAGCGCGCCTCCTTTGATTTGATAGGAAGTTAGAGGTACACAGCTCGAATATCTTGACCTGTTATAAATAACAGGAAAGTACAACAAAAAAAATATTTTGCTAAGTCTAGTCTAGTATTCCTATGATTATATGTTTTTATTTTTTATTTTTACACATGTAGAGTAATTACATAATGATGTACACATCTACATATCTATTGTACAGAGTGCATAAAATAAGGAAGATCTTACGAAACTAGACTGCTTAGTCTTTCCTGCTTTCGCCTTCAGAATAAAAGCGCTTGATTGAAACTAATGATGTTTGTATAGTACAATTTATATTTTCAATCTGAATAGATTTAATACATAATTAATACACAGAGTCATGTCCATGCCCTATTTCAGTGGTCCACATCCTTAAGTTTATTATGTACAGTTAAAAATCATTCCATATGCATAATCACACATATCATTCTTATTGACTTTAGCACTGAACGTTCAATTAAAAGAGTTGTGCACCAAATATCTACATAAACTCTTCACAGTTGTATTGTGTGAGTCTCACTGCAGATACCGCCTTGTCGGGCGCACAACCTTTAGTTTATGCGCAAGATTCTGTGCATGCATTATATTCAATTTATCCAGACTGAAAATATGAATGGTCTTATTAAAATTATTATTAGTTAGTAAATATTTCACAACATTCTAAAACATGTTAGGGGTATAGTTTCGAAATGTGCAATGTCTTTATTGTTTTTAATTGATTTTCATCGTGTTAAATCAAGCGCTTTTATTTGGAAGGCATTTCTAGGAAATGCTATGAATCCACAATTGCGACTGGCTTCCTAAAGAAGCTCATTTCCCATTCGTGAAGATACCTACATACCTGGAAATCAAATCTGAGATAATGTCGCTCTCTAGTGGACAATCATTTGAATCACCGCAATACATTCTGTAACGTTAAAAATCTATTTCAGGCCCAACGTTATAAACAATAATGTTACATTGATTTGTAAAAGTAACAATTAGATCAGTTGATGATATGTCGCCCCATGATTATGATGACGACGATGTTGATGATAATATGACTGTCATAACGAGCCACACCACATGCTTGTTAATGTGATTAGATTTCAGGAACACTGGGTCTGTTTTTCTTAGGTTTGACTTGACCTACATCAGATTTTTTAAGCGCGGTTTTGTGAACACAGATCATTCCCAGTCCTGGACTAAAAAATGAAGTACAGTACATCTCCTCATCCATCTATACAAGTCCTTCTCAAGAAATTAGCTTATTGTGACAAAGTTCATTATTTTCCATAATGTAATGATAAAAATTAAACTTTCATATATTTTAGATTCATTGAACACCAACTGAAATATTTCAGGTCATTTATTGTTTTAATACTGATGATTTTGGCATACAGCTCATGAAAACCCAAAATTCCTATCTCAAAGAATTAGCATATTTCATCTGACCAATAAAATAAGTGTTTGTAATAC
>JACXGM010008191.1:14291-29530 GCA_016801145.1 Umbra pygmaea
TGGTAGAACCAGATTAATGAGTCAGCCTCTGGTAGAACCAGATTAATGAGTCAGCCTCTTGTAGAACCAGATTAATGAGTCAGCCTCTGGTAGAACCAGATTAATGAGTCAGCCTCTTGTAGAACCAGATTAATGAGTCAGCCTCTGGTAGAACCAGATTAATGTAGCAACAGTTCTACCATGTAAAGGACTGTACAAATACATTTAGTTTATCACAAGCTTTGCCAAAACAATTTTTTTTCAAATGTAGATTAAATTTAGCGGCAGAAATTGGCCAGAGATACTCTTATTTTACAGTACAGAATCACTAAATTACATCCCTGGCCAATAGATACACAATGTGAGGTGGAGATTCACTTAACCACACCCCTGAGTATGGTACAAACCATTGGATACTTCATTTATTGCCATGTTAAATTGCCTAATTTACGCATAACCCTAAAATGCCTATATATTATTGGGTGTAATTCTATAACATTTTGGATAGGTTTGGTTGGTGATTTTGAACATACTTTCATGTCGTTTAAAATCAACATATGACAATACCTAAAAACACTTTCGTTCCAAGTGTCAAAATGTTATAAACCGATGACTGTCTGACGAAATTTATGTCACAAATCTCAACCAAAGAGAAACTACGTTATTGTGTGCTGTTTGAGCAATAGTAGCTAGAGGAAGACACAAATTCACAACTAAGTTCAATAAATTCACACAAAGACTACAAAATGCGCACCAACTGATTTCAGGTATGAAAAATGTACGTTTTCAAATAAATTCATTGCAAACTACCTGACTCTAATGCTAGCTAATGTCAGAGAGTGCTAATTATAAAAACAAACTATTCACATTTTTGGCATAGTAGACTCTTATATATAGATAATTACAATAAGTACAGGGACATACACCTGGAGCAACTTAGGGTTAGGTATCTTGCTCAAGGACACAACATTTGGCACAGCGTGGAATCAAACCGGCAATCTTCTGACTACAAGTCAGAGTCCTTAACACTGAGTCATCTGACGCCATTTAACAACAGGCATATGCTACTTGACTACCTAAATATCAATAGCTAACATTGTGAATCTAATTATCAAAGGTCTATGAAACACTAAACTAATGCTGGCTAACATAAAGTTGGCTAATGCTAACAAACGTCAATTAAAGTTGGCTGATGTCAGCCAAAGTCGCTACATTGTTAAAATACTAATAGTGGTAGGCATATGGTTATCACCAAAACATTTGTCTTTCATGAATTCAGATGTTCAAATGTTGATGTTGTTAGCAAAAATGTATGGTAACTGGGGAAAGTCATTGGTAAACTGTAACGTAGGATAAAAGCAAACACATGAATACCTTTACTGTCAGTGTTAGCCTGTGGGCTAACAAAGTCGACAGGGAATTTATGTATGCTGTAAGTTTTTAATTATGACAAATTAGGCTTTTGAAAACAACTATTGAAACAACAGTGTCCAAAGTTTAAGATTGCGCAAGAAGGGATCCACGTGGCGTGGGCTAGATCGCTTCAAAGGGAAGAAGGGATCCACATTGTGTGGGCTAGGTCGCTACATTGCACAACAATATACTTCATGATAGTAACGGGTTTGAGCGTGACCCTGGGTTCTCTGACTTTCCCTGGGCCTCCTGCACAAGGCGGCACAAATTGGCATAGCGGGGCCCGGAATTTGGGTTAGATAAATCAGATCTATACTGCCACGTCCCTTTCCAGTGACTCCTTGCGTCCAGATCGGGCACCTGTGGGTTCAATCATGGAAGTATATGTGGTGAACATAATCATCCTGTGTATCCAACTAAATGGCTTCAGTGTTGGATTCGCAGTGCGAAAAGAAATTGGTGGCTCGGGCGACATGTGTTTGGATGAATCATGTGCATGCCCTTCGCCATCCCACAGATCTGCCCAAGGAGTTGCGGAGCTTCCAACTAGGCAAGATTAAAGGGAATTGGGAGTTGAGAAAAATAAAATAAGAAAATAAGAAAAACTATTGTGCAAGAAATGTAGACTTAATTGCACGGGAGTGAATGAAGGACCACTCGGTTTGTACCCTTCTCAGTGGCGTGATCAATTTAAATGCTGCCAGTAAAACCAATTCATTTTACAGTACAGTTACTATTATTATTAGTGCAGTACATTAAATTTAACATATAATTTAATTTGCAGTACAAAGTCTGTTAATGTAATGCACAGTACCATGTCCCTGAATGTAATCTTTTTTTATGGTACCAAGTCAAATTTGCTTATATCCTTGAATGCCTTTTAAGTAATTGTGAGAGATACCCAACCATGAGTGTGTTTGTTACTGACAGAGACATGGTTGCTGCACTCAATAACTAGCAGCTATGTTGCTTTTGCCATGTGACTAAGTAAATTCATACCATACATACAGTGAAAGAAAGATCATACATAATATTTTGAAGATAAACTATTCACCTTTTGCATTATGGACTTAAAGGCATGGCTCATTGAGCACATCAAGTCACACTAAGCAGGTTTTGGATGTGTTGACTAACAGCAATTGGAGGATTTAGAAATTGTACTTTTTTTCACCCACAACCTGCATTTGGAATCACTGCAATGGTGAAATGTTGACTCAAGACTAGCTAAACTATGTAAATTACATTCACAGTAATGGGTGTAATACATTTTCACAGATTTTTTTGCTTACAGATGTAATCAATTGTCAGTGTGTTTATACCTGTCATATTCTCAGTATTTATGGGGAGGTGCTTTTATTGTCCTGCAGAGGGGGCTATAGTCACAAGTTCTCATTTATGTAGTTCACAAGCTACCTTTTGTTGTCAGTTGGATGGGAGGAGACAACAGCTATTGTAATAAGAGCAACCTGATACACTGCATATTCATTTGTTGTTGTTTTTAACTACTTTTAAAAGGTGTTAGTCTCTATTCATTTTACTCACCCCACCCAATTTCAAAAGGGGGAAAACAATGGTTTGGGTGGGGACATGTGGAGGCATGTTCTGGGAGGAGTTTTATGGGTGAGGACATATCAGCTGAGATCTAGAGCGAAAGATTTGTCCCAGGTTTCAGCTCGGCTGTGTGCAATGAGAAGAAGAGGGGAGGTGAAAGGAGATCGCCTCTCACCCAAACCTCTGGAGACAATCCCACGATCTCATCGATCCGTGACTTACGCTCTGAACTCCCTGCCACTGTTTTAATTCCCCGATCAAGTTCATCAAGCATCTGCTCCAGGGAGGCAAGAAACCAAACGAGGCACAATGATTCAGCTCCTCTTACGCACGCACGCACGCCCCACGTTAAAAAGAAGACAATAGCAAACAGTCCTTCAGAAACACCCCCCAGCCTGAGCTTTAGCGCTGACGGACGTACTGGAAGGATGCCACAGTTCAGCTGCTCCCTGAGACAGACATACAGAGGTATGAGGGGTAGGACGGCCAGGCCAGCCGCGGCTAGAACACAGAGAGCGACAGCTGGGAGAAAGAACGTCTTAAGAGAGTTAGAGGACAGCTGGCTTAGCACCCTGGAAATGAGAAATGGAGAAGGAAAGACAGAGTGGAATAGAGTAAAAGGGGTGTGGTTTCCGCTTCTGGAAGAATCCCAGACATGTTGAAACTATTATTCTGGAGAGCTGATTAGGGGAATGTTTGGTAATTGTAAACCCCGCTTAGCCAGGATATTCAAATTTGTAGCTATGCCCTCGAATCATCAACGTCTATGTCATAGCTGAGGGAGCTGAAAACCGACTCCACTAGAAAAAAGACAATGACTAATTTGTAAATTATTTCCCATATTTGGAGAGGAGTACTAAATTGGAGAACAGTGTTCTTGTTTCCATTGACATGACATCACTGCTGGTCAGCAAAGTGACACTCAAATGACTTGCCCTCTTCACAGGGAAAACCCCAAACTCTTTTCTCAGCAGCAGCGATAAACATAGCCAAAGGCAGCATACTGATACATTAACATTGCTTTTTTGTGTATACACTCAACATAACAGATACACCATGTGGATATACCACTCTAGTACACTGATGCATGCCTTCATAGATAAAAGGAAAAGGGTACATAAAACTATTACAGGAGCAATCAGCCCATATAATACTTACTGCCGTTTGCTGGCTCTCAGTCACTGTCACCTGTGGGTAGAACAAACATTACTACCAAACGGATTGAAGAGCAGACAGAATGCATTGCAGTGTGTGCAGTACACAAACATACCTCTAGAGGGGGCACTGTCTTCACTTCCTCACCGTTCTCCTGTTCGAACAGAGGGGAGGGTAGTTTGAAACACATACGGCAGATTGAAACATTTCACCTTCTCTGACAGAAACATTTTCTGAGTATGCATCAACATGCTTGTCTGGTTTCCCTACCAATAATGTGCTCTAGTCTAAAGCCTAAGCACACGGGTTGGGTACAGAAGCAGCCGTTGGGTGCGCATGTCTAAACCGAGTGGGCAGATCAACAAACGGAAGCCAGTGTGGACAGGCCAGTGTCCACTGTGACTTTTGCCAGGTTGCCATGGTGATGCTGCTGCAATTATTCTCCCTCTAAGTATTTGTGAACCCAATAACTTTTGCAACAACCCCCTACACACGCACACACAGAATGACTAAAGCATGCTACTCAGGTCATAGGAATATTCGTAGTAAAGACGAAATCCCTCACAGTCCTGCAAACTTACTCTAATTGACATATCAACCAGGATATGAACCCAGGCAACCGTGAGGCAGATGTGCTGCAAGGGAACGCCTCAGACCACTGCGATACATGGAGGCCATACTATCTGCTATGACACTTTTGAATAAGGCCACGTTTTGTTCCATGATAAAAAAAATCTATTATGGCACTAAATAGTAACTGATGTATCGAAAAACAAAATTACAACAACGTCATACATATAATAATCAGCACTCAAGTGAGGCAACACAAAGCTCAGTTGGTAGAACAATGGCATCATTTTGAGTTTCAGCTACCAAGAGACGGGAATGGAGAGGATGAAAACGCACACACCCAATACCAGAGATCAATGTGAAGAGCGTCTGCTAAATGACATGAATGTAAATGTGAGATAACATGGAGGAGTGGAGTGACTGGTATCCCCAGAATGGGCAGGTTGACGAGAGGTGGATGTAGAAGAGGATCTAGTCTGGCTGGAAAAAGAAGGGGGGGTGGTTATAATTAAAAGCACAAGGCAGGGACAGAGAGACAGAGTATGATAGTATGAGAGAGAGAGAGAGCAGAGGTATGGATGAAAATGAGTCAGAGGACAAAGGTCATTTATTTGGCCACTGAGCGATGACTCTCCCTGGAGAAAGGGGGTCTCACTTGCCTTGGTCCGAGATAAATGTCCGACACAAGAAGGTCACCTCTCCACCCCTTCGAACCCAAACACACCTTTAAATTGAGCTGTGTCACAGGTTGTGCTTTAGGAGGCAGGTTGTCTCTTCCAGTTCTGACAGGCTCTGGATCTGCTCTGTCTACCAGGTTGCCCTTCACAGGGTTGATCTGGTGGCTGCACAGACCAGTCAGAGAAACAGAAACATCAAAAAACTAAACTATTACAACCTCCAATTCAAATGGACAACTACACAACTTGTTTTCTTTACCACCAAGGTAGTGGTACCTTGAGTTGTTGAGCAGGCTGGGTGGTGTTCTCTTCTCCACAGGCCCAGCACAGATCAGTCTGGAGGTCTTCATCTCATCCACTTCTCCAATCACCATGACCGCCACATCTCCATCCCTCCCCAGCAACCAGCTTACATTCTTCCTGTTCGCTACCCAGGACACGTAAACACACACTGGAGTTATATTACTGAAGGCAACAGAGAAATAGGCATTCTTGCCAAATAAAACAACTTGATACTTGTCATATTTAATGTTTTTGTGGTAAACAGTTAATGATAGGTCCTTATATGGACAACAGTGGAACAGAGATGAGAAAACAAAGGCTACCATATCTGAAATAATGACGTGCTACGGTGGCTTAAAGAAGAATAACTATTTTATAAGTTGTCAGATGCTTTTTTCACCCAGAAAGGATTTTATGGTCCAAGAGAAACTGTAACCAAAGGTTCACTTAACATTAGTAAACAGTCATTAAACTTCAGTTGACTTTAGCCATGGCAAGCTAATAACCAACAGTGTGTGAGCATTTTAAAATAAACAAGTAAAATTCACTCAAAATCACCTCCATATTTGGTTTGATGGTGTGTAAATGTAGTTCAGCCAACAATAAAAAAAACATCACAGCCCAATTACCATTTCATTTAGCAGTGGAAGAATGGAGCAACAGATAGCATGGTGACCAAGTGTTGGGCATTTAACTCACTGCTCACTGGTTCTAATCCCCAGAGCCAACCAGCTCACCAAAAGAAATCCTTGTGCAACGCATTACCCCAAATACTTCCTGTCATTGTTTTGAATAAGAGCTAAATGACTCAAATGTAATTGTAAGCTAAGGGTGACCATTTCATTTGGCCTATAGACTATTTTCAGTTTGAAGAACCATTGAACATTAGTCTGTATTGGAGTGAAATTCTCCTTTAAGCCTGAGAAAAGTTTGTTGGTAGGAATAAAGCTGACCACGAGCTCAAGATGGAGCTCATACACAGCCTCCTTGCTTGGTGCCTGCCATTCTAATGCCATTTTTAAAATGTGTTATCAGTTTGTATGTATTGTCCTGTAAAATTAAGTACCTCGGAGGGAAAGTGACGTTTTTGGTCATTTTTAATAGTGATCATTTGGGTTGTAAACAAGGGGAAGTTACAGCTTCACAGCGGATTACTGGTGAACTGGTTCTGCCAGCCTGTCCTGTGCCAACAGCACTGCATTCCAGCAGGACAAACCATGATGACAAGCTTGAACTCAGCCCAGGCAGGTTTCAACATATTAACTAGGCAAACGCAATGTGAACAAATAAACAAAGTGGTGAGAACAATAACATGAGATGTCAAAGGTGTTCCTCTGGATCCTTAGCCAGCATAATTGTTGTCTGTACCTCTTTATTTTTAGGGTGTCCCCATACTTCTGTTACTGCACCCCTTAACAGAGTTTCCCCTATATAAGACTTCCCTTGCTGTAATCCTACCAAGTAACTGAATAGTGAACAGAGCCTTTTCTGATTTCAGTATGCCCAAAACCAGCAGCATCCTGTGGTATTTTGAGGGATGGGCGGGTGTAGTTACTGTGGTAATATGACGCTGCACCCGGCACTGCAGTTTATCATTTGCCACTAGCATGTCACCGCCCTGCCACGTTCTGGGCTTTACGCTTCCGCACGCACCCCATAAATGGACCAAATCACACACTGGTGCACGTAAAGCGCAGATGAACCAAGTCACCAACCTGAAAGGAGATCCGGCAAAGCCATCAGGCACAGCACCACATTAGCTATGTAGCATGCTGAAATGTGTTTGCACCAACACTCGGCCTCAACTTGCACAACGCGACAATCCGACATACAAGGACAAAAGCTTTTCTACCGTAACACACATGGACCCAAGCGATGTGATCAAGCACATTTTTGTGTCCAAAACGCATACACAACTTGCTCACTTCCTGCTTTGCTCGCAGTTAATTGTTGGAAGGAATGAACCGGTGGACCCTGGAGTCACTTCCTGCTTTAGCACAGACACCCAGGTCCTGCACTTGTAACAAGCCAGGCGGAGACCACCATTTCCGCTGCTTCACACTGAGGTGAATCACACTGGCTCTGCAGACACCTCCAATGTGAACTGTGACTGTGAGGTTGGGCTACAAACTGGGTCTGTGTTCCTATATTCAGGACAGTGCAACAATGTAGTGTGATTCCGAGTGTGTAACACTGCCGTACATATTGGGCGGCCATTGACTTATAGAACCAGCTGGCCTGGCTGTTAGCGGAGAGACAGGCCCCCTGTTTTCCTCCTCTCTGTGTCTGACGTTCACACACTTCATAATTGTCCCTGACTGCAGCCCAGAAGTGACTTCCTCCTGATTGGATTCAGGCGTCATTCTGAATTAATGGGCCGACCACTAAACTCTAGAATGACCCGCAGCCGGCCGTCACAGGGGCTCGTTTTTATCCCGTGTGGCTCATCTCTCGGTCTAAATCTCTCTGTCGATCAAACTTTGTGAGAATCACTTGTCTTGTGATTGCAGATTCTTTCTGTGGAGTGTCAAGGGAAAGCCCAGAGTGAACAGCAGCACCGACGCAACGTGCAGGGACTGCTAACAGAGAGAGAATGCAGATGAGCCACATTCTGCTTTATAACCAAACCAGTTTCAGGATTATTATGTCCTGCCATTCTCTGTTAGGGACAAGGTGTTTCTAAATCTGCATTCTCTTCTGACACAGTGCAAGAATATTATTCTTTGGCTTACAGCACCATTTCTCCCCGTGAAATATCAGCAGTGACTATATGGCATGTGCCTATTTTTGTCTTATCAGTTTTTTTGGACACACATTCCAGACATCACGTTGCCTCCCCCTCGCTCACAGTCTTCCTGCAAAAATTTGATGATCTAAAGCAGGATCATCTAACACACACACACACACACGCGTCTGTTTCCATTACAGAAGTAAGCAAATTATGAGGAACAACAACCAGCCATATTCTGATTAGTCATTGTTTCTTTGGTTATTGTTGTTCACTGTATCAGATTTAACACTGAGTTGGTCCTTGCTGTTTGTAGTCTTTGCTTTCACTGATAAGATCCCTTTAAAAAAATAAAATAGTAAAATAAAGGTTGATTATGTGAAGCAATGACTCAATCATTTCAGTAGATTGAGAACGTAATTGTCCCCACAGCTGATGTAGCTGGGCAACATCCTGCTCCTTTCAAGCCGGTTCTTTAGAGACTAGTTCTGACTAGGAACCAGAGTTGCTGACCTCCTTGCTCTTTCAATGATGCTGCACAGAGCCTTCTGCTTCCTCCGACCCTCTTGAGTTCCTGTTCTGATGCAAAATGTCGCTACTATTGGGGAAAGTGGAACTGATTTTCAGAAAACCGTCTCGTTGAAACAAACATTGTATGGCTTACTTTCAAATGGACACAAGTTGCAACTGATACTGGAAACATTGGTAACAGCCACAAGCACATTACAGGATGTCTGTCAGGGCTAAACCACATGCTAGCAGCTTCCTAGTTAATACTCAACAAAAAACTGACAAGATACAGAAAGATCGAAAGACCAGATTTGTAGGTTTCAATGAAATGTGTTTCGTAGGCTTGTTACGTGAACAGGTCATGCTACTTTTCTTGGACATAAACTATGCAGCTTCCTGTTAGACAGTGAGCAGTAGGCTGAAGGAAAGCCGGTTAAAGGTGTTACGAGGTGCATGTTTGGTACCTGTACTTGTCTTTGGCTTTGGTCGGCGCTCTGTTTCATTCTCCTCGTGTTCCTTCCAGCGCCGTACCTGCTCCTGTCTCATCTTCAGGAACAGGGTCTTCTTTTGGTCATCGTTTAGGGCCTCCAAGACATCTGGGTCAATGTACATATCCTTGAGGATCTGTTGCAGCATGGTGGCGGTGGGCTACAGAGGTCAGGTTGCCTCCAGCAGTGGTTGTCCGGTTCAGCAGGAAGTAGATGAGGCCTGACCCCTTAAACCAGAAGATGAGCTTCTAAACGTGCTTCATGAGTGGAAGAATGTTCAGGTTCCTCTGTCTCAGGCACACACAAAAAAGCCGACAGCTGCTTCCTGTGTGATGACACTCCCTCCACTGACTCAACAGTCGTCCTTGGTTCTCATCAGGCAGTCATTGCCAGGAGACCCTGCATCAGAGAAAGAGGACACACCTCAAACCACTGTCTGCAGAGGACTGGTGCTGCCCCTGTGTGTTGTTCCCAGCCTAGTCTCTCCCTCTCCGCCTAGACTTCTTTCCTTTCCCCTGGTTTCCCCTTCTTAGCGGTCTCTCTTTTCCTTCTAACACACAACTGCTTATGGCTTTATCTTTCAATTCCTAGTAATACAAGTAATCTAATCCCTTCGAAAGAAGAAAAATTCGCTCCAGCCATGTCAGGGCTGTGTGAGTGAGCAGTTAACAGTGGGTGGGTGGGAGGAGAATCCAAAGGAATGAGGCTGTTTGTGCCCCCCCCACCCAGACTCCCTGCTTCCCTCCTCCCCATGTCCTCTACTCACATCCCTTTTCAACCCCCCCTTCTTTTTTTTTTTCTCCCTTCAAATTCCCACGAGACAGCTGCTCCATTTTAACATGGTCGTGGTTGGGCTGAAGCCGAACTACAGGCTCACATCCCAGGGCAGCACAAGCCTGTAGGGGGCTGAAGGGGAGCAGGCATGGTGGTCGTATCTCGTAACAATGGAAATAGCACAAGTAGCACTCACAGGGAAGACAAAGGCAGCCAGTGGACTAAGGAACAGACTGGCTTATACGCGACACTGAGGGGAATAAAAAAAACTAAGGGAAACCCAGAGGAGAAAGTCAGCGAGCCAGTGATAGAGAACTAAGCAGAAGGAAGCGGCAAGAGAAAGGATTTGTTGATGAAGGAGGATGTACTCACAGAGGGGGGTACCGGCGCTCCACAGCAGAAAAACGACCCGGGAGAACAAGCGTTGCTGCGTGTCGTCTTCCTTGCCTTTGTGTATGACTGAGCTGATGACATCACAGCATTCCATGAACTGTCTCTCTCTCTCCTGCTCTCTCGCTCTCTCTCTGCAGACACACAAACACACAGTAATTCTTTGGGTGAAAAAAGAAAAGTCAGGAAACAGAACTCAGCTGCCATAGCTATAAAAGAACAGCATCCTGTTGAACAGAGTGAGAGGCAGAGAGTGAATCTATCAAGGTATATAAGAAAAGCTGCTGTTAGAAAACCATGTATCTCTTGCCTGGATTTTGCATTCCAAATAATATATGTACAATCCAAGTTTCCATTGGGATTATATATATATATATATATATATATATATATATAGTCCCCAGCTCTGTCTTACTTGTACAAGACTCCTACTTCTATTACACTGTCTCTCTCTTCAGACCATCGTTGGTCCCCAGTAGAACAACTTTTAACTTCTCAAAATCAAAATAATCATCTGAAACACGAATTTAACTATAATAAAGACATATAGGAGGCTTTGTGGTAGGAACTTTTTGTCAGCAATGCCAATGTCTTACATAGCGCCTAGGTTCAAATTCAGGTGAATAGCACTCTCTGGTGGTCAAACTAGGCCATTGGACTGTACAAGTAAGATGTTTTCTGTATTCATTCAAAACTGCAGTTGGTGTATTTGATATTCATCAAATCAGAACTATTTAAAGAGTATATTTAAGACAAAACTGTATTTTTAAAGACAATGCAGATTAATTAAAATGCATACAACTCACATTAAGGATTATACAATCTGTAGATAGGGTATGTGAAAAAGCATGGAAAACTGATAGTTATTAAATGTTGTCAGTTTTCTTTTCATAAAATGTCAGTTTTCAATTTTTCATATGATCACTTCAAGGTCCATCAAATCAAAGCACAACAAATTGGTTTAACCAATTGCACCATCTGCTGGCTGGAGCCTGCTCTAAATTATTGCAGGGACGATGGTGTTCAGGATATCAAAATAACATCGGGCCTCGTCAAATTAGAACGAACTTCTGCCTACTCCGTGAAACATCTGCATACATAATGACGCAATCTGCCGTGTGAGGATAACATAACCTGCTTTCAACATGTATATATCATACAGAGAAGAAATGCATGTAAAACAAATGTGGTTGGGGGCAATCATAAATATATATTACAGTAAGGGCTGCTGGTAAAATGTACTCAGAGCAACAGTTAATGTATTCCTGTTACCTGTGTGTAGAATTTTCCATGTTGAGAAAATAACGACTTTTGATGTCAGTAATCAGCTCAGAAAAGCTGTACTAACTGAATTACATCTGAAAAAGCAATTTAGATGGGACAGAAATTCCCTACACTATGCAGTGCTCATCTTCCATTTGAACAGAAATTAATGAGGTCATCACGAGTTCCACAGTGTTTGTCAATGGGCACGCTCCAGCCCATCATAGATATACAGTTTACATTTGAAGGGCTGTGTCCAGGACCAGCAGTCAACACCTTGTTCTCCGCTAGGTAGGGCGCATCCTTACAAAGCTAAAACATTGGAGCTAGCTATCCGTTGTTGCTTTTTCTAACTGACATTGTTTCATTCTAATTATTTTCTACCCAGATTGTGATTCGATTTCAGAGTGAAATGTTAGTTTGGGATATTAAATATTTTTCTCATCCTTTATTTTTTGGTGGCTACAAAAACACCACATTGGGGGGTCATTGCAGGACAGTCTACGTCATGGTAGTCAGTGGTTCGAGCCTGACTATGGATTCTCTGACTTTCCCAAGACCTCTTGCTTGAGGTAGCGCTAATTGGCATAGCACCGCCCGGGATTTGGGTTAAATAAATCAGATTATCTATCTTGCCACGTCGCTCTACAGAGCAACTCCCTATGTGCAGATCGGGTGCCATGTAAATTCAATCCCGTAAGTATAGTTGGTGAACGTATTCATGCCGAACGTATTCATTTTTTTAGGATCTTCCCTCACCTGGCAGTCTTGGTCTAAATTGGGCTCCAATTGAAAGGAAAGGCCAACAACCAGCATACACTGGGCCCTCTGTGGAACCGGTTTGACACCCCTGAACTAGGGTAACGATGTCACTCGGTTGGGAGCAAACGCTTGCCCCATAGCAAATAAATCACACAGCCGGAGCAAAGCTTTTTTTGATGCTGAACATGGTCTTTCAGGCTGTGCTTTTGTTTGGAACACAGCACTGGATAGTGCACAGAACTATTAATTCATATAAATCACATTTTCATTTTTTTAAATATCAATAAATACAGATTTTACAGCATATGTAAGCTGGTCAGTCAATAGTTTCATTGTTACAGCTCAAATTCTACAAATAGCACCTTTAAGAAGACAAAGGGGCAAACCCTTGAGAATACAATTGAGCACCTTTGCAAGGTGCCTCTACATTTTGATCTGCAAAAACAATGTTCAGTGACATTTTAAATATACTGAGCCAAAAAGGCAGCCATTGTTGGAAAGAAAAAACTCCCATCTACATATCTACTAAATGCTGTTTTCTGTGAAGAAACTAGGCAATATAGATGCAGTACACCCAGTGTTTTCTGGTTGTGGAAGACTGCATCTAATTTACAGATCCCAACAACCTCTTGGTTGCCTCTGACTTGTGCCCTTCTCATCCTAATACTCAGTTTTTAAGGATAACCTGTTCTAGAAATCTCTAAATTTGTTAAGAATTAATTTTACTGTCCTACTGGGGATGTTCAATGCCTTAAAAATTTCAGATTTCCTACCCCTGATTGGTGTTTTAGAATAACCTTTTTCCAGACTTGTTTTGAATGTGGCTTCGTCTTCACAGTGTATTTTCAGTAAGGAATGAAAATAATCAAATGTTGGACATCCCAGAAACAGGTGGGTTAAACCTGAAATCATGTTAAACACCTTAATTACACACAGCTGGACTCCGTTCAACTAACTTGGTGAATAAAGAATATTGTTTGCACCACAGCTCTTTCAGGTTTGTCATAGAAAAGAGATTAAATACATATTAAATAAAACAGAAAATAATTTATATTTGTTATTCATTTGCAGATTACATTTTTCATTTTGACATCATGGACAGTGGTCAGTGATACACACTTCTAACTAAATCATATTTGATTTCATGTTGTAACACCAGAAAATGTAGTAATGTCCGAAGTGGGAGGGATTACTTTGATTGCCATGTCAACGCAGCTATTTCTCCTACTTAATAGGTTATGTTGGTATTTCAGTACTATAATATTTCAGAGGTGGAAATTTACTTGAGTAAAAGTACCTTTCTGAGTAACTCTGAGTTCACAAGTTTTGGGAAGTCCCTACTTAAGACCAAATTGATCAGGTAAAGGGAGATCATATTTTAACAGTAACCTATAAAACAAATAGAAAGAGTAAAGGAAATCATCATGGTCACTGGTAAGATGTGAACTCCCTTTACCTGATAATTTTGGTCATAAGTAGGGAATTCTTAAAACATGTGAACTCAGAGTTACTCTGTAATATGGTGTGTTATTATGAATCTGACAAAGTAAGCCATTCAGCTGTTAGGTTGCTAGAATGCAATATTTCGCTGTGTTTTAGAAGTTCAAGGGATAGACTTATCAAGCATTTGTTGTTGTGATTTCCACAACCAGAAATACAGATACATGCTGTCGTCAGTGTATTATTTTCTAAAACACTTTGCTAAAGAAATGACTGCCAGGACAAAACGATTGGAGCTACAATCCCAGAAGTACCCTCTGTTGTAATATCAGTACATTCTATCAGTCCATCATTCATAAACTGAAAGCTGGCTTACCACTTGGTATAAGGTGACATGGATGGTCATTAGTTGCACTAAACTAAAATAATGCTTAAAGATGAACAGTAGTTATACTTTTATATTCAGGTGGCTTGTGATTTTCACAAGGGATTTTGCTCTATGGGGTTGTAGAAAAATGAAGTTACTGTCTAATCAGTGATTTTTTGTGAAATGGTTATAGAAGTTGGAAGACAGGAAAACAAAAAATATATTTTTAAATAATTGTCATTTTTGGGGGAATAGAATTTATTAATGCACTTTTATAGGAATTCCACTGTAATGTTAGATAATGTTTCCATGCTAAAAGAAATGTATTTGTTATTGCTACTGTAAACATTTTTCTTGTAATAGTATTTTTAATGTTGAGTACAAAGGTTGCAGGTGTAAAATGGGCCTTATGGTGCAGCATGGGAAACGTCCCCTACCTACATTCAAGTATTGATGAATCTTCATCCCTACCCAAGCTCTTCATTGTGCCACCTCTGGCTGTCCTACCATGGACCCCAATAGTAGAATCAGATCCCACTTGAAACTAGGACATCAGAGTCCATGGCCATGTTAAAAAACAAAATCCCATCTGCTTTAAGAATTAAAGGAGAATTCCGGGCGATTTCAAAACGTAGCTCTGTTGTTTGCATATTGGAAGTGCTGTCAGTAGCGTTAATAACTCAAACAATCAGTATTGCCAAAACCGTGTTTACCTTTTGCTCCAGTATACAACCATTACACATTTACGGGGCAAGTTAAAAAATGTGCTTTGAGCCACTAAACATGTTCGAAATGTCATTACTAGTCCATATCCATGTGCAGGTATTCCTTATAGTGAACACAGCGAATTTGAACAAATAAGTTTGTGTACATACCTCTGTTTATTTCCC
>JACXGM010008192.1:7817-29429 GCA_016801145.1 Umbra pygmaea
TGTAACACCATGGCGTGGATATCCACGTGATCAAACGAAGCTGTAACACCATGGCGTGGATATCCACGTGATCAAACGAAGCTGTAACACCATGGCGTGGATATCCACGTGATCAAACGAAGCTGTAACACCATGGCGTGGATATCCACGTGATCAAACGAAGCTGTAACACCATGGCGTGGATATCCACGTGATCAAATGAAGCTGTAACACCATGGCGTGGATATCCACGTGATCAAACGAAGCTTCGGACGTCATTTGATCATGTGATGTGTTACTTTGGTACTGCACCTTTGATGCAAAACATCTATTTTCATGTACTCGATTGTGTAACCATGTTAAATAAGATTTAAGAGCCCATGCGAATTATAACTAATGTTAGAATTAGAAATTAAATGTAGTCAACATTTCAAAAAGTATTATCTAGCAAATACATTATATAGGGATTCAAACTTGTCAGTCATCATCAAGTAAAATGAACGACCACAGTATGCGCTGGAAGCTACACAACTTGTAGCCTAATACTAGTGGGCAATACATTGGAATATCAATCTCAACTAGAAGTTTGCTCGGAACCGTGTTGATGTTTTGAAAAACGTTATACATTATCTAATCATTTATTATGTCAGTATTGTCATGTGAGAATGGTAATGACAACAAACTATTAGTTAAAGTTATCAATTTACAATATCAAATTCTTTAAACTAATTAATTCGTATTAATATATTTGTGTAATGTATATGATGCCCTGTAGTTTCACTTATTAATTTATATTGTAAATAAGAGATGATTTAGCTGGAGATTTTCTTTGTTGAAATAATAGTCAGAATCAGGTCTTAGTTGTTGGTAGATTTAATTGAGTTTTCTCATCTCCGGACAGGGTTCACGGACGTCAAGTTACAGGTTGACATCATGAAGGAATGCCCGTCGTAAACTCTCGGAGCCGATGGCACAGGAATTGCCTCAGCCTCAGTCGGTGGATTTTAGTTGGGGAAGACGAGCTCAGATACTGACCAGACTGGGAGTAACGGAATGGTAGCGCACTGAGTTTGGTGTGTAGCGTACTGGGTTTGGTGTGTATTGCACTGTGTTTGGTGTGTAGCGCACTGGGTTTGGTGTGTAGCGCACTGGGTTTGGTGTGTAGCGCACTGGGTTTGGTGTGTAGCGCACTGACTTTGGTGTGTAGCGCACTGACTTTGGTGTGTAGCGCACTGGGTTTGGTGTGTAGCGCACTGAGTTTGGTGTGTAGCGCACTGGGTTTGGTGTTGTAGCGCACTGGGTTTTGTGTGTAGCGCACTGGGTTTGGTGTGTAGCGCACCATTCTATTCGCTCCGGTCCTGAGCGTAACATGAGCTTGGCGTCCCCAATTAAGATCCACTGACCGCAGCTGAACAGCGTTTTTATCTGACTTCTCTCAGTATTTTTTACTAAAGTACTAAAGTAGTAGCAAATCAGAGGATTCTTACTAAACCTTCTGACCAAAATGAGCTTGGAAATGAGCTTAAATGAGCCACATCTCCCTTGGTACCACCTGATATCTGATGTGTGGTGAGCGTTCTGGCGCAAAAATGGCTGCCGTGCATCACATTGGTGGTGGATGACGTGGGCTTTCCCCCTCACTGTGTAAAGCGCTTTGGGTTCCCTGGAAGAAAAGCGCTATATAAGTTGAATGCGTTATTATTATTATTGGTCCAACGAACATTAGTAAGGTCCCTCAAAGTTTTCTTTGTGCTTCGTTTTGAATTCATTAACCCAACCTTGAACTGCTTATGGAGATGAAGTGACAACTCATTCATTCCTGTTTCAATTTGGCCATCACTACAAACTGGAAATATCCTTGTGATCAAGGACTTTGCTTGATTTGTTTATTAGTTTATGCTCCTCACTGGCTAGGTCGGGGTGGCGGCAACGAATGTTTCTACAGTATCCAGGTTCTGGGAAAGAATTGCAGCTGCATTTGTCTTTCAAGTTAGGTGAATTGAGTGGGGTGATTGATCCATATGTACTCCTGTAGTGTGAGCCAGGCATAACACAGATTTAGACAAATTTTTGAACAATATTTGAGAGGCCTTTTGTTTACATAGAAAGTCTTAGATGTTTGAGTTCAGCTCATGATACATATGGGCAAAAACAAAAGTGTTGCGTTTATATTTTTTTTCAGTCTATATAGAAAGTAATATAACTGTTTTTAACAATATTGCTTTATGATGAGCTTTTGGATGAAATATGATGAAATATTTTCATGAAATATTACTGCTTTTTGCCTTTTAAAACCTCTGGCTTAAAAAAATCCATAGCAATTTCATAATCTCCAATGTTCACAGAACCAAATATGGTTTTCAATTCTGGTATCTTGTATTACTTGGCTGAACAACAAGCATAGACGATCATTTATTTCTCTGTGAAATGTGACGTAAAGCATTTTTAGCAAACAATATCATAACAATGTTTGTGGTAATATTTTATTTTATGTGTGCAGTATGTACTGAAGCCAACATTCACCAAACAGCACATCACAGGATTGGATAAGCAGGGAAAACTCTACAGAGCTTATGATGGCACTACTTACCTGCCTGGCATCGTGGGTCTTAACAACATCAAGGCTAACGACTACGCTAATGTGGTTCTGCAGGTAAGACAGTTATCCACCACAGTGTAGACACCAGGGAATCTGACATCTTACCGTTCGCATGCCATGTGATGTTGTTCTTCATGGTGAACTGTCTCTATCACTTCAGGCCTTGTCCAATGTGCCCCCACTACGGAATTACTTTCTGGAAGAGGAGAATTACCGCGGAATCCGTAGGCCGCCTGGCGACATCATGTTCTTGCTTGTACAGCGTTTCGGTGAGCTGATGCGTAAGCTGTGGAACCCACGGAACTTCAAGGCCCACGTGTCACCCCACGAGATGCTGCAGGCAGTAGTGCTGTGTAGCAAGAAGAACTTTCAGATCACGAAGCAAGGTAGGATTTATTTGATCACAGTTAGGCCGAGGGATTTAATAAATGTAATAAGGTAGGATTTATTTGATCACAGTTAGGCAGAGGAATTTAATAAATCCAAATGTCTTTAGTACAGTCAAAGGTATGTTTTTGGTATTTCGCCCTTTATGTTGTGAATAACCTAAGCTACTCTTTGGTGTCCGTTTTGCAGGGGATGCTGTGGACTTCCTGTCTTGGTTCATGAACGCACTGCACGGTGCCCTGGGTGGAACCAAGAAGAAGCCCTGTGAGTGGTACTGGAGGGGACAGGGGTGGATGGAGAGATGTTGGGAAAGGATATAACAATTTACACTGTCTTTATTCATATAGCACATTTCTTACATTAAAATAAAATGCATTCCAAGCTGATTTACAAGTGAGAAAGTGTAAAAAGTAAATTAAGTTATAAATATTTCAAGAAAACAATATTAAAACCAGTGCACCGTAATAGTTCTTTAAAAAAAACTATTGCTAAGACATTGCATCTCTTTGGACATTGACACCAATAACCAAGACCTCAGTTTTGTCTTTGATTAGTTGCAGGAAATGTTGTGCCATTCATGTGTTTGTCAAAAAACGAACACCATGCAATTTAATTATTTTCCCGAGGATCTACACACTAAACTGCAAAGGGCTCGAAATCAAACCTTTGGGGTTTGTATATGAAGATGAGTGTGCAGGGACTGAGCGTGGTGGGGGAGTGACCATTGTACAGACTGAATTTTCTACTTTGATACCTAATAACACTGAAACCTCCTGACATTTAGAGGTGTACACAGTTCTCCTCAGTAATTAATATAGTAATCATTAAGTGTAATCTGTATCGTGCAGACTAGGACATTAATATAACTCTCTTTTTTTCCCCTGCCTCTCTATCACCATTTTGTAGCAAGTCTTACCAAAGTCTTTCAGGGCTCCATGCGCATTTTCTCCAAGAAGCTTCCTCACCCAGATTTGGTGAGTAGCTCATTGTCAGTGCTTTTGTAAAATTAATGTAAACATCATCCTTCGCTTTGTACGGCTCTATATAGGTACATATTTGAAAAATGACATTGCTGCATGCTTTTCCCTCTCACCCAGCCACCAGAAGAAAAGGAGGCTCTGCTGCTGAAGGAAGAGTACCAGGAGGTGATGTCTGAGTCTACCTTTCTCTTTCTGACCCTTGATCTGCCCACAGCCCCACTGTACAAGGATGAGAAGGAACAGCTGATCATCCCACAGGTCCCACTCTTCAACATATTGGCCAAGTTTAATGGCATTACAGAGAAGGTAATGGCCTGTATTAAACCCCCACTTAAATCTCCCACTGAGATTAGCGATAAAAATCAGTCATTTTATTTCAAAGGAAATTAAATCTCCCATGGTGTTGTATGAAATCTAGCCTTGGATGCCTATGCACCTTACGTTTTCTTTGTTGGAAAGGTTCTCCTCAAGGAAACGATAAAAAGGAGAGGAGTTTGGAGGTGTTAGCAGCAGTTATTTTGAAGGTTAAAACAAGCTGAACTAAGAAAGTCAGGTAGATGGCTACTTCTGCACTCTTTGAATCGCTACAGTATAGAAGTCATGGAGAAATTCATATTGAAATGTGCACAGAGGAGAGGGATCGGATACTATACCACTGCTTCGTAAAATGTGTGAGCACAATTCTCGCTAACGTTTCCTCCCCAACTACCGAAACTTGTGATTGGGTGTAAAAAGTTGTTGTTTGTCTGAACACTCACCAAATATAGTTTCTCCATTTCCCAATGTGCAAAAATAAAATAGCATTCTTACCAGACCTTGTGTTTTTACGCAAAGTCTGGCCACGTGAGTTTAAACATGAAGTGAAGTCATTTAGTTTATTACAGAGCAAGAAGAGGAGATCTTCACACTCAGTGACAGCAGGGTCACTGAACACTGTGGGGTCTCTCTCAGAACATCAACATGACCAGAGGTCCTTTATACAAATGCAAGCACCTTATCCTGCCAAACCACGATGTGCATTGGACATACTGAAGTAGATGCAAACATCTTCTTTTGCTGAGTAATTATAAGTTATCTTTGATTACACACCAGCAGTGCGGCAAAGTAAGAAAATACTGTAAAAAATTAACTGAAAATAATAATGAGTTTATATGCCATTATAGTTTGACCATAAAAAGTTATCCCAAAATAACTGAGAATAAGCCAATAGCTGATTTGTTCTATACGGAGCAAGTCAAGGTCCATCTCCAACATTGGCTTATGCAGATAAATTCACAAGACACCTCCAGTTCTTGCAAAACATTCATCAAGCATATTGTAGTTATGCATATCTTATGTTTATCCTGTAATAGGTGTGTAGATGGAAAAATAGTTATGGGATGCCACCTAGTGTGTTACGGGGTGCACAGACGGTAGCATACTGGAACATGGAAGATTATATTGAATATAAGATTGAGGTGACAATTTTAAAATAAATGCTTGATAAAGTCCTGGAAGTCCAAATGAATCCTGAATCCAAATGGGAGTCTAATATTTTATCCAGTGTTAGGGAAGCTACTCTGAAACGGAAGTTTAACAAGCTAGTTAGCTAAACTGAAAGTTACTATCAAAAAGTAGCTAGCTACATTGAAACTACTTAGATTTTTTTTAACAATGTACATTATAAATAACTGAATAAGTGTCTGAGGAATGTATCAAGTAAAATATTTTCTGTTTAAAACAATGCAATACAATTATGATTTCAAAGAGTATTGTTTTATTACACACAATGCTCAAATATCTCAGACTGTCAGGCTTTACTTGTTGTTTCCTTGAGAGAAATAATCTAGGACAAAAGGCCATGGGTAATTAGTTGTTTCTCCATCCTCCGATTATGCTGTCATGTCTTGCTCCATCATGAATAATATAGCATGGGTATGTCGAACTTAAATTCGACATACCCTTAACATCAACCCACTTCTAAGCCGCAAGACGCGTGATTAAACAACAGGTGGTGATAAAGCACACATTTTGTTTGTAATCTAATAAGAAGAAGCTGCGCTGCTTCATTCATAACAGGCTCAACAAACACAATGTAGCTTTTGCTCACGCTACACAGCTCCTTGCTGCAAAAAGTAGTTAGCTACTGGAAAAGCTACTCTGTTTAAAAGCAACCGAGCTACTGGCAAGCTACTGAAAAATGTAGTTAAGTTAGTAGCGTCTAGCGTCGCTACTTGTAGTTAACTACTCCCCAACATTGATTTTATCACCTAATTATTTAGCGTAATTGACAAATAGTTATATATGAGCTACTAAATCAAATGTAATTGTTTACAGCCACCACTTCCAGGCAGATCTCATTCTTTAACAAATTTCAGAAGGATGGCCTGCAAGACTCCAGCTTCTTCTTGATAGGTGCCTTATTACCTCTTAATACGCTTTGGCTCTTCACCTGTTCATCTGGACCCTCCACCCTTGTTACCTTTCAGGAATATAAAACCTACAAAGAGAACTTCCTCAAGAGGTTCCAGCTGCTCAAGTTGCCCCCATATCTGATCTTCTGCATCAAGAGGTTTACCAAGAACAACTTCTTTGTGGAGAAGAACCCCACCATTGTGAACTTCCCCATCACGTAAGTGATTGTTTCATTCTTTACCCACGTACACAATGCTCATTTCGCATCACGCTTGGCCTGATATAATTTTTGTTTTTTGCTGTCCTCCTGCTTTATTTCCCCCTTGAACCAGTAATGTGGACCTTCGTGAGTACCTCACAGAAGAGGCACAGGTCACAGAGAAGAACACCACCTATGACCTGGTGGCTAACGTGGTGCATGATGGAAAGCCCACAGAGGGGGCATACAGAATACATGTCCTGCATCATGTAAGTCACTGGTGCATGTTTAAGACATTCTGCTAATTTACTGTTCATTTATTTGCAATTAGCAAATCTATAAATGTGCTGTTTGTTGGTGCTAATATTTGCTTATGTTTGTCTCTCAAGGGCACTGGAAAATGGTATGAGCTCCAGGATCTGCAAGTGACAGATATCCTGCCCCAGATGATCACACTGTCAGAGGCCTATATTCAGGTGAGCTCCATTGTGTTACAATGACTACTGATCGACAAACTGGCAGCAGCATTTTGTATTAAGTGACAGGTAATTCATAGTTGTCAATGGTGTTGATATTTCTGTGTTCAAGATTTGGAAAAGAAGAGAGAGTGAAGATGACCAAACTAACCACACAGGGGCTTGAATGAGACAGAATGAGGTGTCGGCAAAGAGCTCTCACTCCATGGCAAGTGGCCATATGAGTCTAAAAAGCCCTCGGAGAGGAACTGGACAGTGTCCAAGGTGACCTCCGGGTAAGCTCCCACCACATGAGGACCAGGACTTATTTGTGGATATTGTCTATTAATGTTTGTTATTCACACCAACTTTTAAATGTACATTGTGGAATAAACCAGCTTTGAAATGTATGATTTTAGTCATATTTTGTTTGAGATTGTGAAAGGTGTTGATTTATTGTCATGCATAATATTTGGGAGGTTTTGCCTTATTTCCAAAATAAATGGTGTGTTTAGTAGCATTTAAACCTGGACATTGATTTGGCCAGTCAATATCTTTCCACATTTTATATATTTTTTGGGATCTGATTAGAGCTGACTTTAGAGGTTATTCTTGGCTTACCTGTCAGTTTTCATTCTATTTATGAACCACACTTTTTCTTTGTCCATCTTTCATATTTATTTAACTGATAACTTCCTTGACTTTGATTCATGCCTGTTGGATCCTGAGGTTGACACACATCTAGGAACATTCTACATCCTTGCACAGATCATGTGACCAAACCTATTGTGAATCTATTCTTAGATCGATGACAAAGTTTTCTTGTGCATTGTATGCTTGTCAAAGCAAAATTATACATGACTTGCGAGCAGAAAGGTTGTCTGGAGTTTATGTTTTGGCTAGGGCAAGCAGGGTTATCCATGCAGAGAGAGAAGAGAACTAGGGTGGAAAGCAGATATGTTGTTCGCATATGCATTATGTCTTGCGAGAGAAAAATATTGCATCAAGAGTGGAGAATTTGACTTGTGAGCAAAAGAATATCTGACATGAAATCCAGTACCTTAAGCACCAGCTAAGACTTACAGTTGTGTTCAAAATAATAGCAGTCCAACATCCCTAACCAGATCAGTGATTTTTTTTGGTATAATGGCAAGTAATTTACCAATAGGTGCAGTAGAGTAATAGAATACCAACAGACCCAACAGTCATGACATGCATGCTGCTGATTCTGTGTAATTGAATCATTAATTGTAAGGGGTGTGTTAAAATAATAGCAGTGTGGAGTTCAAGCAGTGTGGTCATTCATTCTGAAATGGTGTCAACAGGTGGCCCTTTTAAGGACAAAGACAGCAAAATGTTGTACACGCATTACTTTTTCAAAATCTGAATGAAATGGGTTGTTCCAGACATTGTTCAGAAGAACAGTGTGCATGCTGATTAGAAAGTTGAGTGGAAAACATACAAAGAAGTGTAGAAAATAATAGGCTGCTCAGCTATAATGATCTTGAATGCTTTAAAATGGCAACCAAAACCAGAAAGACGTTAAAGAAAATGGAAAACCACAATTTGAATGGATCGAAGAATAGCCAAAATGGCAGACTTAGCCAATGATCAGCTCCAGGGTGATCAAAGAAGATCTAAAGTTACCTGTGAGAACTGTAACAATTAGAAGACTGCTATGTGAAGACCAGTTATCTGCAAGAAGCCCCTGCAAAGTCCCATTGTTGAAAAAACTGTGGGTTACAATTTATGGGATAAGTAGCATATGTATATATATATGTGTGTGTGTGTGTGTGTGTGTGTGTGTGTGTGTGTATATCAGCCGCGGTCGGTGGATCTTAATTGGGGAGGAACGGCTCATATATTACGCTTGGGACCGGAGTGAATGGAACCAGTGTGCAAAACAAAAAACACTGGTTTTTGTGCGTTGCGCACCATTCCATTCACTCCAGTCCCGAGCGTAATATGAGCCCGTCCTCCCCGAGAGAGAGAGAGAGAGAGAGAGAGAGAGAGATGCTACCCATCCCATAAATTGTAACTATAGATAGATATATATATATATATCTATCAGGGCTGGGCGAAATGGCCCGAAATGAATATCTTGATATATATCTTTAGTTGTTAAAGCTACAAAATATATCTCGATATTTATTAAATTATTTTTAAAGTTTGGAAAATGTGTACACATATGTAAAGGAAATAAAGGGAATTGTATTTATTAAAACTAACAAGTGAAGAATTGCACTTTTTTTGTCAGAGGTGTGCAATACACAGATATTGTTTTGGAACATTTACCAATCTCTGTCAATGCTCAATCATATTGGATGTGGTGAGTAAGTATAACAAATAGAGCTGGGCAATATGGAAAAAATCTAATATCACAATATTGTTGACCAAACAGCTCAATATCGATATTGTGGCGATATTGTAGGGTTGACAATTGGTGCTTACAAAGAAATATTTACACAATGAGATTTTTGATAAATAATCATCATTGATGTGTATATAATAACTAAGTGGGGTAAAGGCAAATAAAAAAATCTAGAACTGTCTGGTAAATTCAGACAATTACATCACTTTAGTGTAATCCAGCCTTTAAACCAGGAAAAGATAACGCTTTTGTCATATCACGATATTACGATATCCAAAATCTAAGACTATAATCAGTGTAATATCACGATATCGATATAATATCGATATATTGCCCAGCCCTAATACATACGTACATACATAGACTCACCTAAAGGATTATTAGGAATACCCGTTCAATTTCTCCTTAATGCAATGATCTACTCAACCAATCACCTTCCAGTTGCTTCAATGCATTTAGGGGTGTGGTCCTGGTCAAGACAATCTCCTGAACTCCAAACTGACTGTCAGAGTGGGAAAGGTGATTTAAGCAATTTTGAGCGTGGCATGGCTGTTAGACGGTGCTAGACGGGCCGGTCTGAGTATTCCACAATCTGCTCAGTTACTGGGATTTTCACGCATAACCATTTCGAGGGTTTACAAAGAACAATGTGAAAAGGGAAAAACATCCAGTATGCTGCAGTCCTGTGGGCTAAAAATGGCTTGTTGATGCTAGAGGTCAGAGGAGACTGGGCCGACTGCTTCAAGCTGATAGAAGAGCAACTTTGACTGAAATAACCACTCGTTACAACCGAGGTATGCAGAAAAGCATTTGTGAAGCCATAACACGCACAACCTTGAGGCGGATGGGCTACAACAGCAGAAGACCCCACCGGGTACCACATCTCCACTACAAATAGGAAAAAGAGGCTACAATTTGCAAGAGAACACCAAAATTGGACAGTTGAAGACTGGAAAAATTTTGCCTGGTCTGATGAGGCTACTTCCAGCAGGATAATGCACCATGTCACAAAGCTTGAATCATTTCAAATTGGTTTCTTGAACATGACAATGAGTTCACTGTACTAAAATGGCCCCCACAGTAACCAGATCTCAACCCAACAGAGCATCTTTGGGATGTGGTGGAATGGGAGCTTTGTGCCCTGGATGTTCATCCCACACATCTCCATCAACTGCAAGATGCTATCCTATCAATATGGGCCAACTTTTCTAAAGAATGCTTTCAGCACCTTGTTAAATCAATGCCACATAGAATTAAGGCAGTTCTGAAGGCGAAAGGGGGTCAAACACAGTATTAGTATGGTGTTACTAATAATCCTTTTGGTGAGTGTGTGTATATATATGTACATATTGGGTGTATATATATATATATATATCTGAGAATTACAAAAATCTGCAAAATCTGAAAGGGGCAATAACATTTTTACAGCACTGCAGTGGTGCCCTTGGAAACAGCTCTTGGCTGTGGTATATTTGTAATCAAAAACCCCTGAGGTGCCAATTAAATATTGTGAAAAAAAAACACATAGAAAAATCTGGAAATAAAGTAACCCTTTATTTTGATAAATGCAATGCAGGGAAGTACCCATCCACACTAAGTTTGGTGAGCTACTTAAATCCACTTTTTAACTTTTCTAATTGCAAACCTTTTTTTTAGGCTCCTCATTTTAGTTTGGATGTATAGCATATTGTTTAAATGCACAATCTAAGTAGAATCATCGTGGTACCTTAGTTTGCTTGAAACCTGACAGTGTTTCTGACCGCTATGGTAGCCATTTTCTTACCTTGTGTCAGGCAGGGAATCCCCACCAAAGTGTGATGTAGGGTTCGCTAAAGTGGAGGAAGTATGGTTGGCAGAACTGTCACAGCTGCACAGTGACATCCAATGAGGTTGCAGGGTGTGCCCAACCTCTAGATACAGTAGAAACATATTCTTTAGAACCCAGAGGGCTAAATATTGCCTAATGTCAAGGAAGGCATCTTGAAGTCGCACACCAACACAAAATAAGTATGGGAAGGTACACAATACAGGTGCCCCCAAGCAACAATATTTATTAAAATTTCCTATAGATGAGCTCCAAACAAATCCATCATTAGGTTTAAACAGAAATCTCTCCCATTTTGAGGCTGACAGCTATAGGATAAACAACATTGCTAGCCACAATTTTCAAAACCTGTTACCATCAAAATGAATACAGTAAAACATATTCTAACGTCAGAACACAGCTTTCAGCAAATCAGTATTTGCGGTTCAGATCGCAGTTTATAATATACATTCATTGGCCACGTAATTAGGTACACCTTGCAAATACTAGGTTAGACACTTGTCTTCAGAACTGCCTTTATTCTTCATGGCAGATTAAATAAGGTGCTGGGAGCATTGCACCAGAGGTTTTGGTCCATATTGATATTAACGCATCATGCAAGTTGCCTAATTTGATTGAGTTGAACAGGTACCGAATAAAATGACCAGCGAGTGTATATATATATGCAACGTCAAAGGATTTAGAACAACCAGGGATTTTTGTTTTTAATATAAATTCACCAAGGTGCCATTCAATTGATTAAAAAAATGTCCAATGTTGCAAATGACTGTCTTACAGTACCATAGGTTATTTACATACAACAGCAAAGCCTCATCTTCAGAAGCCATTAATTCAGTGTCCTAATGTTTAAACCTCTAGCTAATTCAATAAATGTTTTCAGTGTAATTTCTGATCAATTTAATGCCATATGGGACATGAATGTATTTCTTTCTATAAAAACATGTTAATTCCTAGGTGTTCTAAAACCTATGACAAATTAATTTAAGTATTTAACCAAACATCAAGTCAATCTCAGGTAGCATACAAAATCATACAGAATCAAGTGCAAATCAAGAAATCAATGAAATGTACATATTGTTTTTCTCAGTGCCGTATCAATGAAAGAAAATAACATTTAATTTCAACTGTAGAAAACAACTATTAAGGCAACAGCAACGAGTGCAATTCTAAAACGTGTCTTTGAGTTTAAAAATGCAGATGAATCCTCCATGGGATCTTTGAAGGGAAATCTGTGGGTGTGGATCTCTAGTTCCACATGAACTTTTGGCAGTATTCTACCATCTGAAATTGAAAGGAGATTAAGATCAGAATACAGAGTCTTTATCTGGCCGTACCAAAACATTGTATGGGTAAGCTTGTTTTATAAACATTGTCTATTGAACTTTTTCTTCTACTTCTAATTTTGGATTGGTTCAGACCTGAGACACTGATGTCACTTGCAAAATTTTTTAAACTACAGCTAGATTCAGGGGAGGCATTTGGTTGACTTCCTGATCTTTATTTGTACCGTTTTATTCTCCAATCGACTCGATTTAAAGATCAACTCGATTCAGGAGTAACATTTTGTAGTTTAAAAAATGTTGCTTTGATGTCACTGGCCGCTTCAGGACACTTATGGTGGCCCAAGTTGGGAAATACAGAACGCATTGAGGTGCTTTTAGTGACTCATTTTGGAAATTTCGGCACAATCACTTAAGTGTTTATGGGTCTGGAGTGTTCCTTTTAGAGTTTGGCTAATAATTATGGCCGATTATGCGTTCTCAATAATTATTATTCTGCATTTTTGCTTGACTATTATGGCAGATACTTTTTTGGAGAGAAACCACATCCTCTAGTTTTACAATTAAATAGCAAATCACGTGGAAACTGTGCAGCCAGCCCATGTGAGCTACAGTCTACCTGTCCTAAGCTGCAGCATCTCAGGTCTGGAGGCAGTTGTGTTTGCAGAGAAGCTAGGGTAAGTTTGTAGCTAGCATGAAAGGGGATACATTAAAATCAGTCACATAATCACTTGTTAAACATGGTTAATATTAGTCCAGAATAATGGGTCGAGGTTCACTACTTTCGTTCCGACAGAACTGTTACCATTTTTTTATCAGCCAAAAACTTTATCCGTTCTGTTTTCCTCTAGGCTTTCAGGGAAAAATGACTTGTTTGTTTAAAAAAACAGCTGCACAAGATTTAACTAGCTATATTTGCGTTGCATATGATGAATAAGTGGGATTAATAATTAATCGTCAGATAAGCCCACATTAATCATCAAAATCAGGTACTGGCACCAAACGAGTGCTGGTTTAATATGTTCTTTCGACACTGCACCGTCTTTGTGCACATAACTTGTCAAAATACGATGCCTATTCAAAACGATACACAGAAGACAGGTTTTTATTACTTAGACATTTAATTAAAAAGCATTAAAAAAAAGGATTGTAGTTAAAGCTGAAATCCCATGTCTCAGTTACTGCTTTTATTATATTAATTGTCATATTTGTGTATTGATTTTGAAACCAGATATATTTATTAAGTGCTTCTGGAAATTACGTCAAATATCTGTGCCTTTACTTCCGTTGTTTCAGCACTGGTTAATTAAAGGACAACTATCAAAATGCACAGACTAAATGTGTTTTTTAGGCAAAACCCAAGGGTTTGTTTTACAGATTTAATAGGCGAAGTTGTATCAAATACAAATCGTACTATGCCTATTTAAAATGATTTATTGCATAAATAGCCTAAATATGACTGTAAAAAATGAATTAAAATTACCAAAGGTAGCGTATATTCAGTTCTCTCCATAACCTGAACTATAAACTATAGTTTTATCAGGGAAACATCTGAGGTTATGTTTTTCTCCTAACCTCCTTAGTATTCTTTTTCTTCAGGGCTTTGGGTTTCTACTGTATATTGATTCACTGTCATTAATTGGACAGATTCATCCATTACAGATTGAAGAGAAGAGACTAGTACTAAGTGTGGGACTATTACACTGAAGTGGAACCAGGGAAGGTCAAGAGTCTTATTTGTGACAAATTTAAGCATGTCATTATTTCACCCCCAAAAACCATAATAATCGTTATATTAATCAGTATCAGCTTTTTTTGGTCTTCCAATAATTCGTTAATCGTATCGGCCTTAAAATCATAATCAGTTGACCTCTAGTTCCTTTAAATATTACCAAAATATATGTAGGCCTATTTAATAATTAAATGTAGTATCTGGGCCCGGTTCCCCAAAACTTTCTTATCGCTAAGTAGTTCTTAACCTAAAAGAACTACTTAGCGATAAGAATGTTTTGGGGAACCGGGCCCTGATCTTTTCTGCCGGATACAAAGCAATACAGAGTTTGTATAGTAAAAGAAAAACAGGTTTGGTTTGCGTTGGAAATGAATGAATTGAGTAAGTTGCCTAGATAATATTATTGACTTTGTAAAAAGTGATAATGTTCATAAAGAAATTCTTCTGGATGAGCTAAAGTATCTAATTGATGTCAAATGATTAGTTCCCTAAGTAATGCATGGTGCACATTGCAGGCTCCAATGTCTGAAGGATCAGGCCATAGTACCGGAATAAAACCTGATTGGTGGATATAACTCAGTGAAATCTGATTTGTGGATGAACTCAGCATTTTATTTGCTTGAATAGGTCAGGTTTGGTTCAGAGCAGTTGTTTTCATGGCTTTAATCCCAGTGTTTGCTGAAGTTCTGGTTCTACAGAGCTTGCTAAATCACTAATTTAGTTTTCAAAATACCCCAAGGTCTTGTGTGCTCTTCGCTATCAAACGTGAATCAATGCAAACTATTTGTAGAAAATTTGCTGTTGTTGGCTGCAGGCGGATAAATATTTTCCACAGTCTCCCTGCAGATGAAAGTGTGACTTGTGGCTAAAACCCATTTCTAACACAAAATTGAATAAGCAGCTCAGAAACATGTACGAGTGCTGTCCACATTTCTAATTGGAATGCTGTGAGAACCAGGCTTAAAACGATGCTCTATTTTCCAGTTGCCACCATTTTAAATATTACTGACCATGTTAAGCCGGTAGCCTAAAATATGAGTTTTCATCCAACAAAGAAGATAAAGAAGCTTTGACAGTTAACACTGCAGCCACTCAATGGTATGATCGAGCAGTGTGCCCTGTTTAGATATGCACAGCTAAATGCATTAATAGGTGTCTTATAGCAATGAATGGGTTTCTTTTAGCAATGCTGTTCTTGTGCTTATGTGAATGCACAGGTCAACAAAATGATCAACTCACCATTCTGAAATCACCTGCTGAATTTGAGCTAATCTTAATGTCAGACTCAGGTTCATACATGTACTTGAGGGTTGCACTGTATTGACATCAACGGTCTACCTCAAGTACATGCAAGTAATAATGATTAGAGAGTGCAAACAGAGCAGTACTGTTATCCAATCACGGCTGTTTCTCATTATTAACAACTGGGTGTCTGCCTCCATTGAATGCAAGCTGTGAATATAACATTAGAGAGCACTCAAATTAAATATATATATACACAATATATGAATAAATATGGCAATTGTCATGTGTGTTTCATGGATAACTAGGAATGATTTAATATCATTAAAATCATTCCACATATCGAGAATATTGTGGCTTTGAGGCCCGCTAAGATGGATGTTGAAGGGAAATGCAATACACAACTTGTGCTATGATAGTCTAGACGGCCAGTTGGTTCAAAATTTTATTCTGAACCATATCAAATTGAATCAGACGTCCAAGCTTTGCCAACAATCTAATGAAAGGAAATGCAGATGGTTCCACAGAGAGACTTGTTGGGGGACGACTGCTCTAGTTTATCCACGACTCAATCAGAAGTTGTACCATGGATATTTACACCAGGTCATCTCAGATCTCACTGGTTTGGCTGACGTAGGTGAGATGCAGCATTTACAAAATGATCGCGCATGCAGATATTAACTGTTTGCTTTTTTGCTTTTGGTCGTCATGTCATTTTATACCATTGCAGATATAGTTTACTTACGCCACACTCCTGAGTGATTTTCAAGTCCCTGCAAACATAACTGGGTCCCCAAGTACAATGGTCCTTTCCCAGAAGATGCTGCTCTTTCACAGCAACACACAAATCAGCTCTCTAGGAGACAGAGAGAACATTCATAGTCAGCTGATATACTAACAGTAATCACTCAGCAGACAATCATCCCCATGTAGACGCTGGGACGGTCCAACTTAAAGGGCAGTGGTCATCTTAAATAATGAGAAGTGAATCTGATTTCACCCTGTTTTTCTCCCCTCCCAGTTTGTCATATACACTTCCCTGTTTTGACCTTGTCTTGTTTGCAACTCTACCACAAGTGTAGGATGGTCACATTCTCGATCACATGCTTTTTTTAAGCACTCATCTGGCCTAAATGATGCAGTGAGGTCAGAAGATTTAATAAAGGAGATGCTTTGTTATGGAGGGTGGAATGGTTTATTTACCTCGCATGCACCAGGAGACTCCATTTGACTCCCAAGAACCTGGAGCAGTCTGGGGCCATACAGTTTGGTGAACATGTTACACTAGAAAGAACACAATAACAGGCACAATGAATGTGACAAAAGTACTTTTCACACAATAATAAATCTGAATGCAATTGAAAAACACTGGTTATTGTACATTCTTGTTGCTTATAGCACATATCACTATATTTAGAACTCACTGTCCTAGTACTGGTATCAATACCAACTGAAATGTATTCTGTAGCTTCTCATACACTAAATCAACATGACGGGCAGAATGGCTGGCCAGACCTTGGGGATCGCATTTGGATACTTCTGGCAGACAGATTGGAGGAAAGAGGAAGTCTTGGGTTCCGTTGCGTTGAGACCCAGGTGGATCCGGCTCAAAACTGCCAGCGTTTGGCAGGAATCACAGTCCGAGGGGAGGGGCATCTCTGGATAGGAGGGGGATGCTCATGATTAAATAATGTGAAGAGCATTACCAAGCCAGACTAATATAGTCTACAACATAGTTCAGCCCTCTTCCTGGGGGCACCTAGACATTACACTGTTTGGTTGTAGGCCCACCTGATTAGGCTTGTCAGCTAGTCATCAAGCCTTTAATAAACAAATCAGCTGTGCCTGTTCAGGGCTACAATAACACTTTGGAATGTCTAGGGGTCACCAGAAAGAGAGTTGGAGACCCATGGTCTAAAACAAAAAGAAAAGGTGTAATCCAGGTTTTATAGGTCATAGAGTCTTGGTTTCAGTTTGAATCTGTGCAAGAACACTTAAAATTAAATATTGGTATTGACATCAGCAGGAATCACAGGAAAAATATAAGATATCGGTAAAATGTTAATGTTCAGTGCATCCCTAAACGAAGTTTAATAATGGTATAGATGAGACCACACACACAACCTTATGATTGATTACCGAGCCCTGGTCTGATATCATTACCCCACTCACCCATGCTGGGCTTATCCTGGAAAAGACACAGGTGCAGCAGAACACAGATTGTGTGAGGTGCAGCTGACGACAGCAAGAAGTCAACAATCTCCTTTCCATACTTGTTCACAAAGTCATTGCACTGGTCCGTGTAGCTGGCAGGCAGGAGGCCACACACCTCATCCATTAACTTCACAACCGCTTCCTGCAGGGGTCAAGAGCAAGGCATCCGACTAATAAGTACCTGTGTGTTGGTGAGTGTGGAAAATATAGATGAATTCAGATTGTTACCTCAGTCATCTCTGTAGGCAACATGCTCTCCAGTTTCTTCATGAAATAAACACAGAAGGTACACAGTGGGTTGATCATCTGCACCTAGAGAGAAAGTCAACTGGTCAGAGAGCATTCAGTGCAGACAGAAAATGACCATCGGGCAGGCAAGGAACTTCCATTTTTCACTGACCTCTGTGCTGGTGCCTGAGTCTAGTACACTTCTAGACAGATCCATGTCAGTGAAAGCAGGAGAAAGCTGTTGAGGTGCTCTCCTAGCTGGGTGAGCAGCACAAAGGCCCAGAACCTTACATGTATCTACTGGCTTCTACAGATGCAAAGAACGAGATATTTGACAAGCAATTCTATAGTAGTAGACGGGTTGCAATTTTGATTCACACAAAATTATGAAAATGTAAAAAGTGAATCCGCTTAAATGATCTAAGTGTAAATGAATGTAGAAACACTTTGGATGAGGTATCTATGTTAACCCTAAATAAGGCTTTCCTCAGTTTAAAGTGTTAAAGCACTCACCAGTATCCCAGTGAGATACTGTGCTTGGGGCAGGAACATCTGCAGCTGGGATATACAGTGGCTTTTAGCCTTGCCCCCAGGCAGGCGTTGACACAGGCCATCCAGTGTGTGGTGGATCAGATCCTGAATGATCAACATAGGCACCCATGTTACAAAAACATTGTGGTTTTAGTTTAGTTTAACTGTTATATGTTACCAGGCAAGTCAACTGAGAACACTTTCTCATTTGCAGCAATAGCCTGGGGGAAGGGCGGGAGAGGAGGGGAATGAATGAGCCAATTGAGAGATAGGGATGATTAGGTTGCCATCATAATATGAGGGCAAGATTGGAAATTTGTCCAGGACACCGGGGTTAACACCCCTACTGTTACAAATAGTGCCATGGGACCTTTGGTGACCACAGAAAGTCAGGACAACTGTTTTAACCTCTCATCCGAAAAACGGCACCCTATGCAGGGAAGATGTCCCCATCACTGCCCTGTAGTATTGGGAATGATCTTTAGACCAGAGGGAAGCCCCCTACTGGCCCTCCAACACCACTTCCAGCAGCACTGGTCTCCCATTAAGGGACAAACAAGGCCCGACCCTGCTTAGCTTTTTAAGCAAACCAGCAGTGCAATACAGTGCACTATGCTGCTGGCATAATGTGGTGACGCCCTTTGTTGAGAGGTAAACATTTGTAGACGGTTTCAGAATCAGATAAGGTTGTCAAATGTATTGTAAGGGATGTTTTGCAGACAGATATTGTATATTTGCACATTAAATTTGAACTGAAAGAAGGGCAAGGAGAGGTTGGATAATAAAGCTTTTTATTCAGATTTACTTATCTCTGGCTACACAAATGCAATGACAAGTAAAACTTTCTGATTAGAGAGTTATCTGCATCTCCTAAAAAATAAAAATCAGCGTGACATACGTCAACAGAATCAGACTGGGTTCTCACCTGGGTGCCTGTGTTGGAAATCATGAACAGATCAATGATCTGACTGCAGTCTGAGCAGATGTCATTTGTCTGGTTAAAAGATAATGTCAAGAGTTCAACAACCACAGTTTCTTCAAATTGTGTACAGTTTAAAGCTAAAGGCAGACCACAACTATCAGAGAACCATTTTATCATGTAAAAGCAGAAGTGAATCCAGCTGGGTGTTTAGAACGAGTTACCGAGAGATTGAGTTTTCTACTAGTATCAAGGGCGTAGGAACAGGGGACATATCCCCCCCAATGTTTCAAACAGGCAATGTGGTCCCCAGCAATAATAAAAACAATTTGTGAAAAATATACGGCGTGTCCACCCAATATCAAACTCGTTCCTATGCCCTTGACTAGTATACAGGTGTCAAATTATTTATGAACCAAGTACTGGGATGGGATTACTAAACTCGAGACCACATTTCATAATATACAATTGTAAGCTATTTTCAGGGGAATACTTGAGTTTACAATGGGTGTATAGCTTCCATTAAATCGTGGCCCTTGAGAAATGATAATAGACTACCTAAAGTCATATCTTACTGAGGTCCGTTGTGTGTTGTCCCTGGTAGATTCACCAATGACCGTGGTCACACCTGTAAAAATCCCGCAGAATAACCTTTTCATCTTATTTTAATTTCAGAGTAAAAACAAAATGCAGGCTTTAAGTAATGTCTATAGACCATACATATTACCAACCTTACAAAAGGCAGTGTAAATTGATATCTGATTTGAATCAGATGGCATGTACAATGTCGATTGCACTTACCAATACAAAATGATACAATGAACACCAAAACGATAACATCGCGACTATACAATCACAGTAAATAATTTACTGTCAACACTATCAAGTGACAGCTACAGTAGACGAATAAAGAAAACATGAATCCGGAAGCAAAGATTTGACAGCGATTACGTTTTAGGAAAAGACAGTCAAAATAAAATAGACTTTTAGCCTAATGTGAACTGATATTACACCAAATCTTAGAGTTCCAGGTATATTTTTTATTGGCTACTATGTAATTAGACAGAATCGATTGTTCGACATGGGTTTCCCAAATATTGTTTACTTACCGATGCTTAAAGACACAGTGATGATCAAGAAAATACATTGTAAAATCCCCATCGTAAGAGACGTTTTAAAATCGGTCCCGTATCAATAAAAGTAACAATAGCTAATTCCAAAAACAAAGAAGCAGAGAATTAGAATGAGACCGAGTAGATGAGACCGGAAGCACAGATTCATTCGCAGCCAATCAAAAAAATATGCGTCAACTGCGTAGACCTCCGTGAACTTAGAATATAATTTTTAATTAATACGCTAAGTAGGAAAGCATCTCGTGTTCTAGTAAAATAAATAAAAATCGTGTATGTTTTGTTAAATAAAGAACTGCTTTATTGTCTTATACAATTCTTCAATCAAGACTGCGTGGGTTCATAGTTCTACTTCTAACTATTGCATATATATCAACTTATTTCTATGCACCAACACTTCTGACACCTAGTGGCCTGATGTTAAATACTACCAATCATCACATCCTCCTTTCTATGAGGTGAATACTCAAAAACAGAAATACATTACAGGTGTCAGCTTTCTTTAAAAAAATGACCATACACAACTCACCTTGGTAACATGACTCATTTCACAATATTAAATCACTAGCTAAACAGTATGACTTTGATATCAGTCCTCCAGAACATCAAACTTAAACTTTGATACACATTACACTAAAACGCTATTACTGCATTCTAATTAACTTCAGACCTTTCTTTGTTTTTTGTTTTACAGGTCCAGTCTTTCAGGTTTTTTAATTGTCCTTGCAGACTTTCTTGTCGGAATTACACCTGGGGTGGGTGTATTGGTTTGACTATCAGTGTATGTGTCTGTGTTGTCGTTTTCAGGAGATGAAGAGTTGGGTTTAGACTCAGTCTGTATTTCACTGAACTCTTGATCTGCATCAGTTGCTGGTGTCTTCAGTAGATTGCGCCGATTTCGTCTGATGATGTGTCCCTCTTTGGTTCTCACTGTGTAAGACTGTGGAGCAACCTCTTGAAGAACAATGGCTCTTGTCATCCATCCTTCAGGACTTTCAATCCTGACTGGATCATTCCTGGATAGTGGCGGAAGATGCTTAGCTGTTCTGTCATAGAAAGCCTTTTGTTTCATTTTCTGCTGATTCAGCTTTTGCTGTAGCTTAGGATGTTTCTTTTGCTTTGAGCATCCTGGAAGTGTTGTACGGAG